>PVKU01007090.1:0-92956 GCA_004027475.1 Anoura caudifer
CAGCTTTGCTGGATAGAGCAATCTTGGATGTAGGCCTTTGATTTTCATGACTTGGAATACCTCTTTCCAGCCTCTTCTTGCCTGTAAGGTCTCTTTTGAGAAATCCGCTGACAGTCTGATGGGAACTCCTTTGTAGGTGACTGTCCCCTTATCCCTTGCTGCTTCTAGAATTCTCTCCTTCATTTGAATCTTGGGTAATTACATTACCCAAGGTACATTATAATGTGCCTTGGTGTGTTCCTCCTTGGGTCCAACTTCTTTGGGACTCTCTGAGCTTCCTGGACTTCCTGGAAGACTATTTCCTTTGCCAGATTGGGGAAGTTCTCCTTTATTATTTGTTCAAATAAGTTTTCCACTGGTTGCTCTTCTTCTTCCCCTCTGGTACGCCTATAATTCGGATGTTGGGATGTTTAAAGATGTCCTGGAGGTTCCTAAGCCTCTCCTCATTTTTTTGAATTCTTGTTTCTTCCTCGTTTTTTGTTTGGTTGTTTCTTTCTTCCTTCTGGTCCAGTCCATTGATTTGAGTCCCAGTTTTCCTCCCATCTCTGTTGGTTCCCCATGCATCTTTCTTCATTTCACTTATCGTAGCCTTCATTTTTTCATCTAATTTGTGAGCAAAATCAACCAATTCTGTAAGCATCCTGATCACCAGGGTTTTGAATTGTGCATCTGATAGGCTGACAATCTCTTCATCGCTTAGATAAATTGGCTCTGGGGCCTTGATTTGTTCTCCGGTTTGAGCCATTTTCATTTCTGTTTTTTTTTTTTGTTTGTTTGTTTGTTTGTTTTGTCTAGTCGCGGCTGTTACGTATGAGGGGTGGAGCCTCAGGTGTTCCCCAGGGCGGGACAGCCCAGTCGCTGGGTAGTGACGCTGTAAGTGGGGGCGGGGTCTGAGAGGAGATAATGGCACTTGCTTTACTCACTCTCAGATTCCAGTCCCTTTTACCGCTTCCCCTTTGCCTGGATTATCTGTGCGTGAATGTGGGACCACCCGGTCAGCCAGCTGCCTTGTGGGGCCTCACTGGTTCTGCACAGTTGCCACCCCATGTCCAGGGTCTGCTAGTCGCCGCCTGTGCACCTGGGGGCTGCCAGCCGCTGCTGCCCGCATGCCCGTCCGCACCTCCGCTTTTTCCTGCCTCGACTCCGCCCCTCTTACCGGTCTGGATGAATTGTTGTTGGACTTCCAAACAGTTTGATTTTCTGAGTTCTGGTTGTTTTCTTGTTTCTAAATCTTTGTTGTCCTTAATTTTGGTTGTGAGAAGAGGCACAGTGCATCTACCTACACCTCCATCTTGGCCGGAAGTCCTATGTGAAGTAAATTTTTATGTGAAGTAAATTTTTTAGGGAGGAAATGGCTAAGGCAAAATGGCAAAAGGCCTCTGAAATCAATGTTATATTTGGAATATGTCTCACAGACTCCTCCATGTGAGACAGGTGGTTAATTTGCTTATAATGGGACATTTGCCTTTTCACTGCTAGAAAATGAGCAATCCCAAGTCCTGGCAGGACTCAGCGGGCATCCCACCTTCTTCTTCAGGCAACCTTCTCAGACTACACAAATCCTCCTATTATTCTTACAGCACTTAGATACTCTATCCCACAATTTGAATTTATTCCATCAGAGTTCCTAAAGAAATACCTATACTTAGAGTGAGATAAAACAGAATTTTGATTAAAAACTGAGGTTTGAGAGTCAGCTACAAGAGTAGTACCAGGTACTGTCCAAATGCTTTAAAGTTAAGAATACTTTTGTTCATGTATGTTAATATTTATTTAAAGTATAATAAACCTATTAATCTTTATAACAGCCCAAAGAAAGAAAGTTAAATCATCAACCCCATTTTAGAGATGAGAAAACAGAGGCACATTCATTAGGTCACAGAGCTAGTAATGCAGGGTCAGAATTTGAACCCAGGCAGTCTGGTGCCTGAACTCAACCACTATTGAGCTTTAAGCTGTCAATAATTTAACTGTTGCAACACAAGCAGTTCAGTGACATACCTATGAGTCAGAAATAGTGTTTGGCATCTGGTACAGGGTAGGAGAGAGTTGACTTCAGGGCAACCAAGGTGCCAGGCCTGGCTTTGAAACTGATGCCTAACCAGACTCAAGCAAGGCCAGTGCCTCTCTTTGAGCCTCAGTTTCCTTCTCTGTAAAATAAAAGGTTGGACCTAATGGTCTCCAAGGCCCTTCTAATGCCAATGTTTTATGAGCCTGCAATTCCTGGCTCAATTCCTTGCAGCCCAGACCATAGTGGCTCTTCCCTGACCAGGTCTGGCCCCTCCTGCTGGGCTCAGTGTCTCACACTTGGCTCTGCTTCCCATAAATAAGAGAAAAAGAACAAGGGAAAATATCCTCCTGAGAGACTGGGAGGGATCCCACGGCTGCTCTGTACACTTTGAAGAACTTACAGTCGTTAACTACAGAGAGCTACCTGCCAAGTGAAGGATGGAAAGAAATTAGACTAAGGGGAGAAATGAACTCACAAAACTTGGCTACATCCAAATTGAAAGGGCACCTCTGTGTACTTAAAGAACTTACAAGGTTATTGCAACAAAATGAGCCAATTTCTTAAAGAACTGAAGACAGGATAAGCTGTGAAAACTGGAATGGACCAGAGAACACAGAAAAAAACCTGATAAACTGAATAAACGAAAGATGGCACAGGCATGTCGGCTCCCGCCCTCCCACCATGAATTCCTCCAGGGCAGTGGCTGTATCAGGAATCTACGCCTCCCAGACACCCTAAAGGTGTTAGGGTTCAGAGTCAGCTGACATCAACAGAGCACCTACTATGTGACACGCTGTATCATATATTTTATCTTACTTTAGAGATGAGGAAACAGAGTCTATGGAGACCCAGATTCTAGTTCTATGTCTTCTATCATTAGCTAGGTGAACCTGATTAAAAAGCATCACCTATGTAAGCAAGGCCTCTACTTTATCCACAAAACTAGGGACTGAATAAAGTTATAGAAGATCAACCTTCCAGCTCAAGAATTCTGTAGTCCATGCAGTTCACCAAAGGCTTATTTTATATTCACACAGAAAAACATTAACACTAGACCATTTTAATTTGTTTCTAGTTCACAACATTGGAAATCAATGGACTTCATTGTGCTGAGCACATAATATATGAATCCAAGAGAAAAAAATATATACTTTGGGTTTCAGTAGCTCTTCTGATTCTACTTCACATAGTACTACCCAGGATCACCTGGTAGGGATGAGCCTGTACAAGGGCACCTGTCCAAGAGAAGTGGGGGAGGTGGGGCTAAATTTCAATTTGCCCTGTGCTTGTGAGGCTGAATCTAAATCAAAGGCGCATACTGGGTGTGTGGCTGCCTCTGAACTATCCATCCTCACTGAAGGAAAGTAGTGAGTAAGACTGTGAAACCATGGCCAAGTTTGTGTTCAAATGGTGTTAAATACAGAACTTAAAAATTTTATCTTTGCTCAAAACATTTCCAGATACCTTGTTCACCTCCAGTCAGTTTATAAGACCCTCAATGAAATAAATCCTATTCTTCATAATCATCCATCAATATTGATACAAACCAACATTAGCCAGGATGCTTTGAATAGACTGTTTCTAAAATCTCCATCCAAGCTCAAAGAGTTAAGATATTTTGCATAAAGGTAGCATAAATGGAAAATGGGGACAGTCTTTGAATGTGACTCCTTAGATAGGGACAACATTTATATAGCTGAGCATGTCCTGGTATTTATTTATTTATTTTTCTTTTTTTTAACAGCATGGATGGAACTGGAGAGCATCAAGCCAGGTGGTGATGGACAAATACCATTATGATCTCACCTTTAAGTAGAACCTAATCAACAAAACAAATAAGCAAGCAAAATATAACCAGAGACATTGAAATTAAGAACAATCTGACAGTAACCAGAGGGGAGGTAGAAGAGGATAATGAGGGGATGGGGGGGGGCGGGGGGGTTCTAGTATTTAAAATAAAGCTATTTAATTACCTCCACACTTCCAAAGCATGGTAGCTACCAGGTACTTGCCCAAAATGCAGAAAAACAAAAACTTTGAGAAAAATACTTGCTAGATTCCATTCTGGGCTTCTAGTGGTCTTTACACATATCAAGTCACTCTTTTTGAGGCTCCTGATTTCTCTAACAGCAAATTAGATTTGCACTAGTTTACTCACATTCTTTTCCCTTTACATTGTCATCTATAGCTATCAAGACCATTCATTCTGCATTTCCTGGGTCGGTCTCAATTTCTAATATTCTGCCCCTCTCTCCTCTCAATAAAACGTTCCCAACTTTTTATTTGGAAAGCATGGTTGCCACAATAACAGCATTACCCTCACAAAATATCAGACATGCCAGAGTCACACCATCATCACAGTGCCCTTCTTTGGTTGGTAGCCATCAAAAGGAAAACTGGCTGATCCACCCAGGGCCTAAGACCATTTTCTGGCCTCATTAAAGAGAAAAATAATGCATTTGCTACTATCATAAATAAGTTTTGGATGAACAAATTTAGAACTCAAATGAACTTTTCCCTTGTTGTAGAAGAGAGTTTTTCAAGGCTAAAAAATTACTATTTGATGGAAGGGTACACAATCTGGAAAAACTGAAGCCCTGGGGCTTCTCAACTGCCAAACTCCCACATGCTGGCTCTCAAGACACATCCACACTCACTATTAAAGTGTCACCGTTTATAATTTGGTTCTAAATCTTTCTGAAGCTAGGCAACTCAACATGGTCTGCAGACAAATTGATTCCTTATTCTACTAAAACCCAAGGACAAGACGAAGTAGGTGTCAGTGATAAAAGTTACCTAATATCAAGTTGAAAATGAAGTTATTAAAACTAGGCCAGCACCACAAAAGGGAAACCAAAGGGTTGGGTTTTGGTAAGCAGGTTTGACTCAACACTTGCAGCATTTATGAAAGGAAACAGCTGACTCTAGTTTTGCTTAGCTGTCGCCACAATAGTTTTTGAGTCTCTTTTCCCCAGGTGCCTCACTCTGAATCCTCAGAGAATAAAGAGGAGAAAAGTTATCATTGCAGGGACATTTTATAATGTTTGCTATGCATTTGAATACGAAACCAGCTCGATTTTTTTCTCCAGCCTCACAACCTTGTGAAGCTGGTAAAAACTTCATTTTAATGGTATGACTGTGGAAGAAATGTTACTAATATTTTTTCATACTCAGGTTAGTTGGTCAGAATCTTTGAAAATTGCAGAAAACTTTAAATTACAATGGAAAAATACTAAATTATGTTCCACTAGTTTTGGTCATTTCAGCATGATCATGAATAAGCTATAGATTCTAAGACAGAATCTGTGTGCAGTTTTCTTTGGAATTTGTTCTTGCTTACTTGCTTATAAAACTTTTAAAATGCACTTCTAAATTATAGCAATTCGGTAAAAAATTCAAACCTTTAGGCTTGGTTTCCTCCCCTAGCAGGCTGAGTCATAAAAATAAATCTTAGCCATTTCAATAGCCAACACACCCCTTACATTAAGAACTGGTATTGTTCCCCATGTCTCCCATTTCATCCAAAGGTCACGCCCAGCTCACATCTGAAGAAAGAAACAGCTCAGGGACTCATCCAGCTCAACATTTGCACATTTAATAAGAGAACAGAACTTCTGCCAAGTTACAGGGGTGAGTAACATTAGAATCTTTCAGAGGAACTTCTGAGGAGCAATTGTGAGCATGGGCTTTGGAGGCAGCCAGACCTGGGTTCAAGTCCTAACACTGTGTGACCTTAGTCATGTTACTAATAGTGAGCAGGAAATGGGGATGTTCATTAATTTAACCGTATGGACAGTTGCTGTGAGGATGGAAGGAGAAAAAATGAGGAAAGATATATGGAAGCCCAGTGCCTGGCACACAGTTAAGTACCCACCAGGTGCTTGTTGTTTTGTTGGTGCAGGCATTTCAGGGCTTGGCCCAGGACCAGGATAAATGTGTCTCTCCTCTGCCCCCACCCCCACTCCAAGTGTTAGGCAAGTTTCTCTCCATATCAAACTTCTAGGAGGCACCACTGGAAGAGGTAGAATAGTCACTCCACCTAAAACCCAGGGTCAGGACTTAAATCAAGAAGTCACAGATAATGGGCTTTTACAGTTAAGAGGAAATGTGTAATTTATTAATTGAATACACACAAATTATATAGAGAGTGTCTGACACAGAGAAGGCAGTGAATACCTATCTACCCTTACTCTTATGCCAAAAGGAATGAAAAACCATGTCCTAAAGTGACTTGCTAAGGTCAACCAGTCAATGACAGAGCTGGAATTGATATTTTGGTCTTTTGGGAGGGAGGTGCTGCCTCAGGCCTACTAATGAGAATATTGGGAGTCAGAGAGTTTGAAGGACTGGCCTCCAAGAACAATCTTCCTAACCAACACACACAGCATGCTGTCCCTATCCCTTTACTACCAACCCCACCTCTGACCACCACTGAGAAAAAGAACCTGGGTTCCCTCTGGTTCATGGTGTAAACCCCTGCCTGTAAGGACTGGGAGTTCTGAAGGGCAGGGACAGAGCTCTGGGATCTTGAGAGCAGAGGGCTTCTTTCCTCCCTGGCCCATTGCAGATCACGGCAGTGTCAGGTGTTCCCCTAAAAATGCAAAATGTTTGGAAACTTTCCCAAGGGTTTTTACAGTCAGCGGGGGCAGGGGTGGGTGGCCAGGAACAAATTGGTCCAAGCACATCCCTTCTTTGTCTTTTAGGACAGGTCTGTGAAGTGACAAGCACGAATCTCTGGGTTCATAGGACTGAAAAAGAACTCTTTGAATATCAATGGAAAATTCTGATTCTGTCCTAGGTAGTACACAAAGGAACTGGTTCCAAACTCCGAGGTTCACAGAGAGGATAGCTAAGAAGCCTGTTGCATTTGGCCTGGGGAAACTGAGAAGCAGACATCAGCAGTGGGTAGAAACCACCTTTCTTCATTTATAATTCATTTATAATTCAAGAAATATGCATGAGCACAGAGAAACTCTGAACTGGGGTCTGTAGTGGGGGGAGAGGCTGACAGGGAGGACCACAGAGTGACTGAAATCCAAGTTCAGGATTGAAGGACGGGTAGGAATTAGCCAGGAAGAGAGTTGGGTTCTAAGCCTGGGGTAGGCTAACTATGCTGTAAAGGACCAGGTAATAAAAATTTTAGTCTTCAGGCCATATAGTTTTGACTGCAGCTGCTCATATCTGCTATCACAGGGAGAAAACAGGTACAAAAAACAGATAAAGGAATGAAAATTTTTAAAAAAGAGGAATGATTGTTATGAGTGAAATTTGAATTTTATATAATTTCCACATCATAAATATTATTCTTTTTATTTTTTGAACCCTTTTAAAAATAAGGAACCCTTCATAGCTTATATAGTTTAAGAATATCTGTATTTATTAAGATACATGGAGACTTACTGTGTAAATGTACCATAGTTTTTTGATCCATTCATTTACTCATGGGCACCTAGGTTGCTTCCAGTACTTGACTATTGTAAATTGTGCTGCTATGAACATTGGGGTGCATAGGTTCTTTAGACTGTTGTTTCAGGGTTCTTACCCTTTTCGACAGCATGGATGGAATTGGAAAGTTATTATGCTACGTGAAATAAGCCAGGTGGTGAAAGATGAATACCACATGATCTCATCTTTAACAGGAATCTAATCAACAAAACAAACAAACAAGCAAAATATAACCAAAGACACTGAAATTGAGAACAGGCTGACAGTGACCAGAGGGAGGGGGGAGCATTTCAAGGGGATGGGGGAAGGGTTTGAAGGAACTAGTATAAAGGACACATGGACAATAACAAGGGCCGGGTGGAGACAGGAGGGAGGTGAGTAGGGCTGGGGGGGTGGGCTGGGATGGGGGTAAAGGGCAGAAAACTGTACTTGAACAATTAAAATAAAAAAAATAAATTATAAATAAATAAATAAATACATAAATAAAATAGATACATGGAAGTTTAGTCAAGGTCATTCCTGAACTAACAAGATATGCATTTCTAAATCATATATTCCCTTAGACCCTCATATCCACAGCTGGGACTAGGGTGAGACAAGTGAGCTGTCTATGCCTCATAATTTAAGGAGGCATTCACTAGTAAGCAGAGGGTTGGCACTTGTAAGACTCCAAAAGCAAGTGCTTCCTTAAATCTTGCACTCTAGGAATCTCACATGTCTCACCATAGGCTTTGTCCTGCTCCTACCTGTGCATAATAGAGTACATACTGTGAAGTGGTCACCTCCTCAACCATGAATGCCTTGGATGCCCTCCTTGTAATGCACAATCTCGTTCCCAGCCAGTGCTCTGGAGTACAGAATCTGGATAAGAAAAATGACATCAGGCAGAAGAGGAGGGAGAAACTAAGCAGACTGGAGCTTGCAGAGAATTAGGAAGAGAAGAAAAAACGTTTTACTTGAAAGTTGTTGCTGGTGTAGTAGTAGAAGAAAGACGGTGAATGAGATCAATGTCCAAAGAAAATGATTAACAAGTTTTACTGTGCGTTAAAATTGTAAATCTTTGCCACTCTCTTGACTTTCATTCATTAAAACTATATTATACTTATATCTAGATATATATTACAAATCATGGATCTGATAATGAACCTATATCCAGAACACATAAAGAATTCAGTAATAAACAATCAGCCCTGACTGGCATGGCTCAGTGGGTTTGATTCCCAGGCAGGGTGCATGCCTGGATTACAGGCCAGGTCTCCCATTGGGGGTGTGCGAGAGGCAAGAAATTAATGTTTTTGTCACACATCGTTGTTTCTCTCCCTCTCTTTCCTCCTCCTGTCCCCTCTCTCTAAAAATAAGTAAATAAAATATTTAAAATAATAATAAAAATAAGCCAATTTTAAAAGATTTAATGGCCAAAAAGCACAAGAAAAGTTCAGGAAAATGCAAATAAAAACTGCAATGAGATATCACTTCATACCCACCAAGATGGCTATAAGCGAAAAGATGAACACTAAGAAATGTTGGTCAGGATGTGGAGCAGTTGGAACCCTCACTCACCACTGGTGAGAATGTAAAAAGGTACAGCTGCCTTGTAAAACAGCAGTTTGGCAGTTCCTCAAAAGGTTAATTAAACACAGTTATATGACTCAGCAATTCCACTCCCAGATATAAACCCAAGAGAAATGAAAACACATGCCCACATAAAAACTTGTAAATGAATGCTTGTACATGAATGTTCATATACAAGTTTATTCCAAATAGCCAAAAAATGGAAACAACCCAGTGTCCAACAACTGATGAAATGAATCGATAAAATGTAGCATATTCACACAATGGAATATAATAAAAAGTAACAAAGTACTGACAAATACTACAATATAGATGGAACCTTAAACCTTGAAAATATTATGCTAAGTGAAAGAATCCAGTTACAAGAGATCACATACTATATTAGTCCATTCATGTGAAAGTCCAGACTAGGGAAGTCTATAGACACAGCATAGATTAGTGGATGCTTACGGCTGGGGGAGAGGGAAAGGAATGGAGAGAATGGAGGGTGACAGTTAAAGGGGAGGGGGTTTCATTTTGAGGTGATGAAAATGTTCTAAAATTACTGATGTTTGCACATACCTGTGAATATACCAAAATACTAAACTGTATACTCTAAACAGGTAAACTACATGGTATATAAATTATATCTCAATAAAGCTGTTAAAAAGAAGAAGAAATCAAAGCATTTCTCCTTCCCTCCAAGGGTTTCAAAGAATAACTTCTCACCCTGAAAGATGATTGTGTCTTTGTGTTGCCTAAGTCTGAGGTGGTTTTCTAATTTCTTTCTGAGGGTTTGAAGGGTTGATGGCCTAAATGAGAGGGAAAGGGCTGAGGTCCAAGGACTGAATGTTGAGGTTTGAGACTTGGATGCCTGGGCTCTGTAGGACCCTTATTTAGTCTGAGGCTCTGAATGTATCCAGGCCAGCTGTTAGAACAAAGAACCACTGGATAGGGCATGATTTTGGTGTCATGGGGCTCTTCAGGGCCAGAAAATGACCCCAGCACCATTGTGTGAGAACAGCTTTTCAGGGAAGGCCCTGCCTGAACCACAGGTTAGTCTAGACACTGAGGGGTCAGGGGATGGTCACTCCCCTCACCCCTGTGATGCATCAATTCTAAAATGCTGAATTATTTGGCCTGTATCACTCCAGGGGGCCTAGTATCTGCAAGGGGGTTAGAGTGCTTGCTTAGAGTTCTTGAACCAGCACTGAAGTAGGTGATCAAGGGGAGAGAGACTCATCACAATGGGGAGGTCATTCTATGGGCAGCCTGAGCCTCTCCCGTGTAAAAATGCAGGGTGTGGATTAGATCAGGGCTCCATTGGATGGTCCTATCCTTGCCCACAGGTTCTAATTCTTTTCAGGCCACATTCTAACCATGGCCCACTTCCACGGGTAGAGCCTCTCCAGTTGCCAGTTCTCATTATGCAGGACATCTGGAGAAAGAAAAGGGGGAAAAAAAGTCCTAATGGTGATATGTCCCAAGCTAACATGAGAATAACAGTGGCCATGAATACATTCATCTTAAACTAGAATCCAGGGTTAGTGCTCTTCATTTCTTTTCTTTTTTTTTTTTTTTTCCCAAATCCTACATAAAAAGCTGGTGTAACCATTGTAAAAAGTGTGGAAGTAAATTTACCCTAAACTGTCCCAATGTAGCTAATAAGTGAAAGTCATCCAATTATCACAGAGCTGGCTTCTGACAGCCCATCATATTTTCCACTGATGCACTAGACGAGACTAAACTGTACAGGGACTGGCTGAGAGATGGATTCCCTGTCACTGCGCTCAGCAAGAAGGGGCCAGCATCATCCTATACCCATGTCATGAACCTGACATAAACCTTAGTCATGGAAGAAGAGGCCTGGCATGTCACCAAGCACAGGCTTTCAGCTTAGCCTGTGGAATTTTAACTATTTCAAGGTCCAAGATGTAGGGAGACCAAATTTCCAGACAAGAAAACAAGACATGTTGCTATTTCAACAGCCATTAATTACAACACTGAATGGCAGGGCTCAACAGATATGTGATAAACCATAAAAGTTATAACTTAGAAAATGAATTTATAATCGGTTAGTCCCTTTATACGTAACAGAAAATATAGAATCAAGGACATATATACCAACAAAGATATTTATGTTAAAACTCAAAAAATTTCCATTGCCCCTTAAGTTTAATTTTCTGTATTAGAAAGTAGAAAAATGTGAAGAAAGATACATTTTAGAAGGAAAAAAAGCAGAAAAGGAACTAGTAACATAGAAGCTGGTTTTGACTTCCTTTTTAATTTATAGTTTTTCTATTCTCATTTTTAAAATAACACCTCATCCCCCCCCCCCCCGTTTTGCTGTACATATTGTTGTACGTTAAATTCTGTTGTGGATCAAAGCAGGGAAATAAACAAAGTGATAATTACAGGAGCTGATGGACTTTCTGCCCTGGCTACTCTCACTTCCTCCACGTTCCATCACTCAGCTCACGCAGAACTCAGGTTACATGGATGATTCCAGCAGAGGCAGGAACTTCTGGCACTTTGTATTCAGAATAACTCTAGTATCTAAATTTCTGAAAATTCAGGAATGGAGAAAATTTTTTAAAAATAAAAATGCTTTTAACCAATCTTTAACCTGGAGACTTTAGCCATTTGCCAAAATATACTGTCTTGTTGAGCCAATAAATTGAAAGCTGGAGAGAGGGAGTGCGGCTGTAACTAAATAAGGGATAGGGTTTTAATTTTTTATAAGCAGAGGGAGGAGGATACCAATATGATTAGTCAGTCAGCCAGCATTAATCCTCATTAATGTCTCCCATTCAAATCCATTCTCCTCTGTACAGCTGTGCAAACAGAAAGTAATTGGGTCATTTTGACGGAGGCAACAAGGAAAAAAATTTTAAGTGAGGCAAAAAAAAACTAATTGGACAAATAACACATTCTTTAAATGTGTGGGAACAGTTGTTCAAATGACCACACCATAGACTGAGGGACATACATTCAAATTAATGCTGCTAAAAACTTCATTGTGCAAGAAGCTACCAAGAGGAGAGGGTGGGGACACGTTCATGACAAAGCACATAATAAATGGCCGGAGAGAGAGTAGCAGCACTCACTCTTCACCAGGCACTGCCAACTGTGACCAGAGACCATGGTTCTTAGCAGGACATTGTCCTGTTTACTATATACTTGGCACTATGCTTGCATTATGGAGAGTGGAAAAAAAGTGGGGCCATTCCTTGCCCTTACTACATTTACAATCTGATTGGGGGAACCTGAAATAATTGAAAAACCGGAACCACAAGTCTGCATTTTTTAGCTGAAGGGAGCAATTTATAGGATCTGGGGGAAAGTGGCTATAATTCACCTGCACAGCTTTTGAGGATTTCTACCAGACTCAAAACTACAAACAAGATACAGGGAGAATGCCATACTTCAAATAATACTGATTCATTCCTGCCATGGTATGGATGTTCAAAAAGGTCTCTTCCTTTCAGAAATCTCCCTTGAGAAACAATAGGAGAAGTCAGCTGCTCCCCCAGCTTCATGTTAAAGTTTAATAAAAATGCCCACAGCCTCCCAGAAACCCAGTCAGAGAGGAAAGAGAAGTTTCTGGAGTTCACTCTGACAGATGTGTGGCAACCTCTCCCAGCCTCCAGAGACTAGAAGGGAGGAGATAATTTGCATCATCTCTTCAGTTCTTTTCCTTGGAAATTACCATTCCAGGGCATCTGACGGACAGAAAGGGGTGTATTTGAGCTAGGGACCTGAGAATGTTCTCAGAAGAAGCACCAATCTCCAGGAACTGGAGGAGGAGAACAAGCACGCCAAAAATTATACTGCAATTTACACCAGATTCATGGTCCTCATGCCTGTGTAAGTGTGGGGGGGGACTATGAAAATGGTTCTCAAGCAACCTACTTCGCCTCACTTTACTATATTTAAATTTCTATTGTGCTCAACTTCAGGTGAACATGAATTTAAAAATTGCTGCATTTTTAAGTGGGCTGACACATTGCTGTGATGAACTCCTTTTTCCCTGCATGGACAAAATTCAGAGTTCAGTCAGAAGAGCTGGGGAGCATGTGAGTAACTGACACCAGTTTGACTGTGACTCAGGTTTCATGAGGTATCAGGTGAAGATGCAAAAACTAACCACTGACACTTCTTGAGGTTAAGGGTAGATTGGATGCACAGAAAGAAGGGCCTATAGGCTGTTTCTTTTCGGGCAGGCCCCTAGGCCCACCCTTGACACTCCTGAGAGACTAGGCAGTGTCTGTGTCTTTGGGGGAAAGGAAGCATACCCAAAATGTCCTGATGAAGACCAAAGAGCTCAGTTTAAGCTCTTGGTCAATGGTTCTCAACTCCACAGAATCATAGAATCACCAGGGGAACTTTTTGAAAACAATATTCATGCTGAGCCCTACCCTAGTGATTCTGGTTCAGAGGGTCTGGGAGATGGGGGGCTGGAAACTGTAATTCTAATATGTAACCAGGGTTAGAACCACCATATCAAACACAGCCAAGTTTGACATACCAAGTCTGAGATATCAGTGAGTGTGGCTAGCAAGTCAACAGATGCTGAAATGAACAGGACTTGTCTGTTCCATTGAAAGCTTACCCTAAATTTTATTTCTTTCTGGATCTTGAAGAACTAAGAGGGTGGGCTGCCTGGATTATAATCCTAATTACACCACTGATTAGCTAAGTGATTTTGGGCAAGGCACGTTACTTCTCCGAGACTGTTTTCTTAACAATACGATGGGGTTAATGATCTCACCAGTACCAGGGGCAGTTGAGATGATAGCATGAAATCAAGAATAAACTATTTGGCCCAGTGCCTGGCACAAGTATATGCACAATAAATATTACCTATCATGACTGATGACGATGAAAGTAAAAATATGTGAGTTATATTTCAATAAAAAGGATGTTTTTCTAAACATGGTATTTATTCATCGGGTCAAGTTTGAAGGAACTGTGAAACACTAGAATGTAAGAGTTAGAAATTTTGCATTTTCTTCAATTATGAATACAGGCAACAAACCTCAGTAGTAGTAGCAGTATCTGTGATCCTGTCAGCAATAGAAATCACAGGTATTTCCATATATTACAGTCATAGTAGAGACCCTAAAATAATATTTATATTTAGTGTGACCAACTGCCCCAGTTTGCCCAGGACTGAGAGGTTTCTCGGGATGATAAAACTGGTAAAGCCCCAGGCAAACTATTCCCTACTTTAAATTTAGATTCATCACTACTTTGAAATTATGGCAGTTAGCTTATCACTGGATGCCATTGTTTAGTTGTGTTAACAAAGAAGCACCTATCCTGCTATGTCACAATTTCAAAAAATATCTTGATAAAGGTACATCCACTTACTCCGTGTCCTTTATAATGCTTTGTGTTTCATTTGAGGCATTTGAAAGCATTCTGAGTCCGCAGGCTTCACCAAATTGCAGGGGGTCCATGGAACAAAAAAGGTTAAGAGGGAAGAAACTGGGAACACTGGTTGGAAAATGGACAAAACTGGATTTTAAATTCCTTTAGGGCTTGCCAACTAAAAACAGGACAAAAGAAGGCACAGGCATGTATCTCCAAAGGACACAACTATATTTGCAGCTGATGGAGTTTTTCCACTACCAGGAGTTTCTGTCTTCTAATTCCACACACAGTAGCCAAGGAATCTCTGTAATTTCTCCACTCCCGATGACATATGTATTTGTATTTTGTTACTTATATTGTTGCAAAGTTAACTTAAACTTGACAGCTATCAACTAGAGTATCTGTTAGGTCTACTTGTTTCCAATAACTATACAAATACTTCAGCTATGAATCATAACTTGACAGAACTTAAAAATTTCCATGAATTAAGACAATGAAAATTTAGATTTTGAAATATCAAGCTTCAAAAATGATCAAAAGAAACTTTAACTCTTACCGAATACCACTGGGCATCTGGCAGACTTTGGCTTCCATCTTGCCTAACCACCACTGTTGACAGCCGGCCTGTTACTCTCCCAAAAGGCAATAAGAGACCACTTTTCTTCATATCAATGTAACTCCAAGCTGCCAGTCCAATGTGACCAGAAGGCAGAGTTCTCACAATTGCCCTTGTCCCAGTATACACAGATTTCTTAACTTCCCTGTCATTTTTACAAAATCTTCTCACTAGCAAAGTGGACCGCTCCTTTTTACTTCTCAACAAGTCTTCTACATCTTCACAATTATCAGGGAAGTCTTCAAAATGGCTCAGAAAGGTCTTGGCAGATGGACTATCAGTAAAATTCTCCCTGCAAAAGCTGTCACTGGAACGTGCCACATTGGCCTTCCGGCAGGAACCTTCGCAGCACAAGTATTCATCATTCAAGGTATCACAATGATCACACTGTAGCTGCCCATTCTCATTATCACAGCTTTTTGTCAATTGCACTAGTTTGCAAGTATACGCCATATAATTTTTCTTTTGTTCCCCACCAACATCAGGCAGAGGAACACAGTTTCCACAATCATCCAAAATCAAGTTATCTGATAGGGCACAAAAAGTGTCTGGCATTCTTCTGTCAAGTTCATATTGAAAGTGAAATACCTCCACATTGCTCTGAGGGTGTGCCCCACCAGTCTCTGTGATCGCCGACTGATTTCCTAATGGACTAATGGCCATGGGAGGTCCATCTATTTCCAGTTGAATTCCAGGGAACACTTTTCTTTCCAATGAAGAAGGAATTCCAGTTTCCTCTGTGACAGAATCACATGTTTCATAAAACTGGCTCTGAGGAAGACCATGCAGATCAGTTTCCAATATGTTGTTGCAGTTAATGTTAAGGTTTTCCACAGCACGTGGCATGCTTTTCTCCCAGCACTTTTCATTACAGTTCTCATCACTCATTATTTTCTCTCTTGATATTGAGAGAATCTTAGACAAGTTGCTTCCAGAAGATTCTTCTTTAAGTTTGTTCAGTTTTGAGATGGTACCAGAAGTCTTCCCACTCTGCCTGACAGTGTGTGTTTTTGGAACACTGATGTCCGAGACCTTTTCACTACTTTCATCTACAGCGGACTGAGAAGACACCTCTTTTCTCTGAGTCACAGGTACGAGAACAGAAGCTGCCATTTCTTCAGAAGTCATCTTGACCAGCACACACGTTTTACCTACTGATCTGTTTCTCCTCCCTGGGGATCATGGCAAGATAAAATGATTGGTTATTAAAATGGCCTCAGATATAAAATCCCTCTGAGAAACAAAGTGACAGTTCCTTTGACTCAGGTACATTAAAAGCCAAATAAATTTCCCCAGTTTTTACTTCCTATCATGTGCAATGTTTTTCTAGATCAGGTTTTTAGAGTGGTATATCAATTTTCTTTCCTCTGTTATTTAAAGCAATTCTTTTGAAGACTTTCATTTGGGATTGCAACTTCTGATCCATCACTGACTTGTAATGATTTAAAAATCCAGCTTGAATGTTTCCTGTAAGAAAAAGGGATATGTCACTGTGGAATTAAATGAATTTTTTAATGAACTCATAATTCTAAGCTAATGCAAAATATAACCAAGTTTGGGGAAGAAGTTTTACAATCAGAAATTAATTTTACAGTCATGGGGATGTAAAGTACAGCATAGAGAATGTAGTTAATAATACTGTAATAACTATGTTTAGTGTCAGATGGGTATTACACTTATTGGGAGTGATCACTTCATAAGTTATACAAATGTCTAATCATTATGCTGTGCACCTAAAGCTAATATTATATGTGAACTATAAATGGAAAGATTTAAAAAATTATAAAAGATAAAAAAGAGGTTAGTTTTAATATTTTAAGTATTTATCTTTCTGACTTAATACCTCAGAACTTCTCTTTCCAGTCAAAATGGAGTAACATGGACCCAATTTATCCTTTTCTCTTAAACAACTGAAAAATAATCAGAAAAAAAATGACAGCATGATTTTCAGAGACTGAATAACAGGCAACACAGAATAGTGATCCCTGAAAGAAGAAAAAACTAATTAAAGTCCTATAAATGCTCTAGCTTACAGTTGAGAGTTTCTACGCTCGCTATAGGGGAGAAATATAAAATTTAGGCAGAACCCAACAGTGTGCCTGATTTTTAAAAAAAAAAAAAAAAGAATCTTGAGTGTTCAATGAGGTTAAGGAAGCTACAGAAAGAAGATAAACTCAGTAGAAGGGGCAAAGATAAGGATGATAGCAAGTTTCTCATCAGAAATAATGCAAACCAGAAGAAAGTGCAATAATTCTTTAAAATACTCAAAGAAAAAATACTGCCAACTTAGAATTCTATACCTAGCAAATATCTTTGAAACCAAAAATAAAATACTTTTTAGGCTTACAACAGCTGAAAGAATTCATCACTAGAAACCTGCATTCAAGAAAGGATAAAGAAAGTTCTTTAGGCAGAAGAAAAATAATAGCAAACAGAACTACCAGTGAGATAGAAAATAATAGCAGATAGCATCTATGCAGAGGAATAAAGAATATGGAACATATTAAATATGTGGGTAAATACGATTTTTCTTACTTTTTAAATCGTTTAAGATAATTGACCATTTAAAGCAAAAATAGTAACAACATATTATGGGGTTTCTAACAAATGCACAAGTGAAATGTATGACAATAGCACAAAGGTCAAGAGAAGGAAAATGGAAATGTAGTTATTAAGATTACTACAGACATGAATTGAAATAACATTATTTAAAAGTAGGCAGTCAGACTTCCAGCTAAGATGTATGTGTAGGTAAACACACTTCACTTTCATGCACAACTAGAGCAAAAATTACAACTAAGACAACAAAGGCACAGAGAGGCATGAATAGAACAGGTGGTTCCACATCCATGTGTGGTAGATAAAAATCAGGAGGGATACCTAAGGAGTGAGCAATCTCATCCCCAGACTAGACCACCCAGCCCAGGGTTCCAGCATGAAGAAAGTAAGTCCCCATAACTTCTGACTGTAAAAACCAGTGGGGCTTGAGGCAGTGGAAGACACTGGGATTCTCAAGAGACTTCTCCTAAAGGACCCACAACAGACTTAGGACTTGGGCAGACATACCCTCTCTAGGTATCAGCATCAGGGCAGGGCAACAACTAGAAGGACACAAGGGGCATATGGGGAGAAGGGGAGGAAGTGAAGTTGCTGGCAAGGGGTAGAGTGCCGGGGAGATAGCTTCCTCTTGGGCAATCTCCAGAGGCCAGGCAGTAGCATTGTACCCTCTCTGAGCCCTACCCCACACAGAGCCATAAAGTGGTGAAACAGGATGCCTAACCCCAGTGACTACCTAAGGCTCCACCTCACACAATTTATAGGTGCCTTTGCTACATAGGCAATGCTTCTAAGACAGGGAGTCAAAGCAGCTCTACCTAATACACAGACACAAACACAGAAAAGCTGTCAAAATTAGAAGACAAAGAAAAATGGCCCAAATGAAAGAACAGAACAAAAGTCCAGGAAAAGCACTAAATGAAAAGGATATAAGCAACCTATCAGATGCAGAGTTCAAAACACTTCTTATAAGGATGCTCAAAGAAATCATTGGGTACTGCAACAGCATAAAAAAGACCCAGGCAAAAATGAAGGATTCATTAAGTAAAATAAAAGTCCACAGGGAACCAAAGTGGAGGGGATGAAGCCAAGATTCAAATCAACAATTTTGAACATAAGGAAGAAAAAAGCATTCAATCAAAACAGCGAGGAGAAAAAAGAATTAAGAAAAATGAGAATAAAATAAGGAGGCTTTGGGACATCTCTAAACATACCAACATCTGAATCATAGGGGCACCAGAAGGAGAAGAGGAAGAGCAAGAAATTAAAAACTTTTTTGAAAAAATAATGAAGGAAAACTTCCCTAATTTGGTGAACAAAATAGACATACAAGTCCAGGAAGCAGAGAGTCTCAAACAAGATGGACCCAAAGAGGAACATACCACAACACATCATAATTAAAATGTCAAAGGTTAAAGATAAAGAGAACCTTAAAAGCAGCAAGAGCAAAGCAAAGTTACCTACAAAGGAGTTCCCAAAAGACTGTCAGCTGATTTCTCAAAAGATACTTTACAGGCTAGAAAGGACTGGCAAGAAGTATTCAAAGTGATGAAAAGCAAGGATCTACAACCTAGATTACTCTATCCAGCAAAGCTATTATTTAGAATTGAAGGGCAGATAAAGTGCTTCCCAGATGAGTAAAACTAAAAGAACTCATCATCACCAAGCCATTATTATATGAAATGTTAAAGGGACCTATATAAGAAAAAGATCAAAAGTAGGAACATTAAAATGACCACAAATGCACAACTATCAAAAACTGAATCTAAAATACAAACTACGTACTTCTAGTCAAGATGGTGGCGTATGCAGACATGGCTCACCTCTTCACACAACCACATCCAAATTACAGTTAAAATATAGAACAATCATCACTCAGAACCATCAGAAATTGAGCTGAATGGAAGTCTGACAACTACGGAATTAAAGAAACCACATCCATCTAGACTAGTAAGAGAGGCACAGATGCAGAACAAGTCGGTCTCACACCCATGTGTTGTGGATAAAAATCTGGGAGGGAATACCTTGGGAGTGAGGAGTCCCAGCCCCAAACCAGACTCCCCAGCCCAGGGTTCCAGTGCCAGGAAGGTAAGTCCCCACAACTTAGGACTAAAAAAGCCAGCAGGGATTGAGTTGGTGGAAGAAAATTCCAGAGCCCCAAATAGTTCCTCTTAAATAACCCACACTTGGACTTGCCTACTCAGACTCACTACCTCTGAGCTCCAGGACAGGTAGCATCTTAAAAGGCACCAGTGGCATACTGGGAGAAACTGAAGTGTCAGGCATCAAGGTGAGCAGAGACCACTGTCCTTTTTCTAAACACTCCCCCCATACAGACAGCAAGCTGGTACTCCATCAACCTGGCTAACACTGTTTGATCCACCTTGGGGATCCCCAGAGACTCTGCCCCACCCAATTTAAGGGCCCATCCAAGCTGCTTTTCCATATGAAGGGATGGTCTTGGCTCATGCTTCACAACTTCCTAAATCCTATCAAACAAGCAACAGATGGCCTCAATGAGCCCCAGGCCTGGCACCAGCAGCAGCCAGCCTAGATTTATAGCTTGGCTTCTCCTGGGAATCTCCAAGCCCACAATAAGCAACAGCCATCTCAGATTGCTTTATAGCTCAGGCAGGGTGACCCTGAGAAAAATACAGATGGGGGCTGACCTTGGCCTGCACCACCTAGGAAACCCCAAGGCCAGCACATGCAGTGGACAGCTAGAGACCACATCAGAGCACTACCACCCTGCCCCCTGCACAGCTGATCCTCCATGGATGGTAGAGGTTTGTGGTCAGCGGTCACAGCCAATCCTTGCAGCTGACTGGCCTGGGTAAATCCCTGCCATTTACCTGTCAATAGCAATCAAGGCTCAACTACAAGAGGAGGGTGTACTCAGCCCACCTGAAGGGTATACCTGGAGTACCTAACTTGGGTGATAGAGAAGGCTGTGCCACTGAACCCTACAGGACACTAAAAAAATTAGGACACACTACCAAGACACGGAGTCAAAGCAGCTCTACCTAATACATAAAATAAACACAGGGAGTCTACCAAAATGAGGAGACAAAGAAACATGGCCCAAATGAAAGGTCAGATCAAACCTCCAGAAAAAGAGCTAAACAAAATGGAGATAAGCAATCTATCAGATGCAGAGTTCAAAACTCTGGTTATTAAGGATGCTCAAAGAGCTTAGTGAGGATCTTACCAACATAAAAAAAGGTCCAGTCAGAAAATGAAGAACCCCATGGGAAACAACAGTAGAGTAGATGAAGCCAAGAATCAAATCAATGATATGGAACATAAGGAAGCAAAAAACAACTAATCATCACAATAAGAAAAAAAAAAAAGAATCCAATAAAATGAGGATAGTGTAAGCAACCTCTGGGATAATTTCAAGCATTCCAACATTTGTAGCATAGGGGTGCCAGAAGAAGAGAAAGAGCAAAAAATTGGAACTCTATTAGAAAAAAATAGATTTTTCTATCAAAAATTAAAGAAATCTTTCCTAATTTGGTTTCCTTTCCTATTTCCTTTCCTAAAGGAAATAGACATGCAAGTCCAGGAACCACAGAGAGGCCTAAACAAGATGGATGCAAAGAGGCCCACTCCAAGACATGTAATTAAAATGCTAAAGGTTAAAGATAAAGAGAGATTCTTAAAAGTAGCAAGAGAAAAGAAGTTAGTTACCTATAAGGGAGTTCTCATAAGACTGTCAGCTGATTTCTCAAAAGAAACTTTTCAGGCTAGAAGAGACTGGCAAGAAATATTCAAAGTCTTGAAAAGCAGGAACCTATAGCCAAGACTGCTCTACCCAGAAAAGCTATCACTTAGAATCAAAGGGCAGATAAAGATTTTCCCACAAGAAAAAATTAAAGGAGTTCATCATCACCAAACCATTATTATATGAAATGTTAAAGGGACTTATTTAAGAAAAAGAAGAAGATCCAAAGTATGAACAATAAAATGTCAATAAATACATATCTATAAACAATTGAATCTAAAAAACAATGTAAGCAAACAAGAAGAACAGAGACAGAATCATGGATACAGAGAGTGTTTTGATGGTTGCCAGATGGGAGGGGCATGCGGGAGAATGGGCAAAAAGGTGAGGAGATTAAGAAGTACAAATAGGTAGTTACAGAATAGCCATAGGGATGTTAAATACACTATAGGAAATGGAGTAGCCAAAGAACTTAGTAGTCACGACCCATGGACATGAACAATGGTGGGAGGACTGCCTGAGAGAGGCGGTTATGCTGGGTGGAGGGGGAGGGCAAAGGGGGGAAACCAGGATAACTGTAATAGCATAATCAGTAAAATATTATTAAAAAAAGAAAAAAATGAACCTTAATCCCTTCCTCACACCACACATAAAAGTTAAAATGGATCATAGTCCTAAATGTAAAAGCCAAAGTTATAGGACTTCTAGAAGAAAACATAGGAGAAAATCTTTACAACCATTTAAGTAACCAAAAATTCCTTAGAATGAACCCCAAAGCACAAACCATAAAGGAAATACTGAACTTCATCAAAATTAAAAATATCTGCCCTGACAAGTGTAGCTCAGTTGGTTGGATGTTGTCCTGCAAAGTGAAAGGTTGCTGGTTTGATTCCTAGATGGGCACCTGCCTGGGTTGCAAGTTCTGTCCCCAGCTGGTGCTCATACAGGAAGTGACCAGTCGATGTTTCTCTCCCTCTCTATCTCTCTCTTTCCCTCTCTCTAAAAATAAATAAATTTTTTTAAAATATTAAAAAATCTGTTCTTTAAAAGGTAAGACATAGAATGGTAGATAATATCTGTAATATAAATATTGAACAAAAGATTTTACATCCAGAATATATTTAAAAAAACTCTTAAAACTTAATAATAAAAATAGCCCTATATTATAAGTGGGCAGATGTTTGAATAAGCACTTTGCAAAAGAAGAAATACAAATGACCTACAAGATTATGAAAAGAAAATGTTCAACATCATTGGTCATCAGGAAAATACCAATTAAAATCACAATAAGATAGCACTTCATTCCCACTAGAATGGCTAAAATTAAAATGACTGGCCATTCCAAAGCTGGTAAGAATGTGGAACCACTGGAATATTGTGGCAGGACTGTAAAATGGCACAGCTGCTTCAGCAAATGGTTTGGCAGTTTCTTATAAAGTTAAACATACCTTCCCATATAACCCAAAAATTCTACTCAAGGAAGAAAAGTAAAAGCATGCATCCATAAATTGACTTGTATTCAAATGTTTATATTGGCTTTATTCATAAAAGCATCAAACTGGAAACCACTCCAAAGTCTAGCAACAGATGAATAAAACAACCTGTGGTATATTCACACAATAGAATACTGCTCATCAATAGAAGAAATGGTCTTTTGATTATGTAGCAAACATGGATGGATCTCAAAAACATTAGCTTGTGTAAAAGAGTTCAACCACTGAATGATTCCATTTTATTTGAAGTTCTAGACCTGTGCTGTCCATTATAGCAAGCACTAACTACATGTGGCTATTAAAGTTTAAGTAAAAATTTATTTAAATTAAGTAGAATTAAAAATTCAGTTCTCAGCTGCAGTGGTCACATTTCAAGTGCTCAATAGTCACGTGTGGCTGGTGGAAACTGTACTGGATAGCACAGATATATAAAACATTTCCATGATCACAAAGTTCTATAGGACAGTGCTGTTCTAAAGCATGCAAAATTAAGCAATGGAGATAGAGGCAGATCGATCTTGCAGGAGCAGAAGGAGTAGAAAACCCATAATATGGTACAAAGGCACTTCCTGAGAATGGTGGAAATGCTGGATATCTTGACTGGAGTGGTGGCTACATACCAGCTGTACAGGGTGGGACAAGAGTAGGTTTACAGTTGTGAGTATGCAAAATACAGTTTATTCTTGTATTATTACTTATTGATTATTGTAATATTTTCCATATGAACTGCAAACTTACTTTTGCCCTACCTCTATACATAAGCCCATATCAAATTTCAAGTGGACTATAGGCTGCATTTCAGCCCCACTTGCACCCTTAGCCAGTAACCTCTGAGCAGTGAACAACCTATTCAACCATACAAATGATGCTGAAAATTTTTAACTGACCACACAGTACCAGGCTAGTGAAATCAATCAGTCTCAATTTTGATCCTGTCTGTGGCTGACCTTAAACAACCCATGTAACCTTGCTAAGGTAGAGTTTCTATGTGAAATGGGGAAACATAATAGTTTTTATGCAATCCTCACAATAATCCTATGAAGTGGCAATCCCTCAAAAAATAGTATCTTTTATCATCATCATAAAAATCTCCTGAGAGTAATTATACACAAATTACTTCCTGATGTAGGACCATGTCCAATTCTTGTAAATCACCTTCTGGTACAATAATAATAATAAAGGCTCAACAAATATTTGATTACTTATTGCTCTGAATAGTATTTATATGTTGGTATGTAACAATTTTCCTTATTTCATCCAACGCATGCCACTAAATAATTTTTTAAGGTTTACAAGTTTCCTGAGTGCTTAGCACATGTGCAAGGTACCACACAACTTCACAAGAGAGGCAAAATCCCTTTCTACAGGAAAATCATTCACTACTATAGAGACGTAAAGAAAAACTAAGGATATGAACTAATATCACAAAATACGGAATTGGCCTTGGCTGGTGTGGCTACTCTGCCCTCATTAAGTTGGTTGGAGAGTCATCCCATAAACCAAAAGGCTGTGGGTTCAGTTTCAGATCAGGACACATGCTTGGATTACACATTTGTTCCCCAGTCCAGGGCACATACAAGAGACAATTGATGTTTTTCTCTCACATTGATGTTTCTCTCCCTGCCTCTCTCCGTCCTTTCCCCTCTTTCTAAAATCAATGAGCATGTTCTCAGATAAGGATAAAAAAACAAAACAAAACAAAACTGAATTGTATAGTCCAGCCAATTAAAAAGTAAGGAAAATCATTCACTTGTGTGTATGCTAATTGTGCGATAGATAAAAAACATAAAGATAGAGATGGCAAAAACCAGCATGGACTCAAGTCATCAGCAAACACTTCCCAGAGAATGTCATAGTCTATAAACAAGTACTCTGCACTGGGAAGCGAAGCCAGAGAGAAAACAGAAGAGAGAGGAAGTCCTGGCTGCTTCTTGGACCTGGGATAAAGGTTGTGAGTTGGCTGGCACATTGAGGCTACTCTGCCCTCATTAAGCATAATAGCAACAGACGCAGTAGAACCATTCTGGACAGGTGCTGGAAAGTTCTCATACCAGGTCAACACAGCACAGTTTGGAAGCACCGCAATGAAGGGGAAGAGAAAAGTGGGAAGCGCCCAGAATGGCTTCCTTGAAGGCTTTGCCTTACCCACCCCACACATCAGAAATATAACAGGCTTCCTCAAGCAGCCAATGGCCACCATTTAGCTAGGGTATCTATAGCTCATGTTACAAGCAATTTTTAATTAATTGAGAGTTAGGCAACGTCAACACACCTATTCGCTAAATGTCTTTTTCAAACTGGTATTTTACAAGTCATTCCTCAATTAATGTAATTGTCTTTCCAAAGAATTAAAAATACATGTGATGAAAACTAACTCACTCTGGTTCAGCTAAACATAATAGAACCACTCTGCTACCCTAACACATTCTCACATTACAGTGTCTCCGTAAAATGATCCTGATTTAATCAAAATAAGATATGATTCAGCTCCTGCAAACTCTTTTCTTCATGTCTGCGCTTCTTGCACTCCCTACCACCTGATATCTAGCCTATATTTCATCATCACACCAAGTAAAACATTTCCAGACTAAATAACACTTTGGTTTCACAGAGGTTCCAGCAGATGGAAAGCATTTTAAATCCACACATTTAATGCATAAGATGGCCATTTTCCTTCTTATATTTACATTATATTTAACACCAGCACCAATGAAGGTCTTCAGAGGTCTTCTGGTCAGCAAGCTTAAAAAAATTATCCTGTTCCTCACCAATGACATCAAATTCTGGGTGGAAGCTGAAGCCAAGAGCTAACTCAAACAGTTGATGTCATTCTAACACCTTGTTTTCAGTAGAGTTAAAAATGCAACTAGAACACCTCACTAAAATTCAAAGTTCATTTTAGCTGTGCCTCTGACTTACCACTGAGAAGTCGTAACCCAAAGGGGAAGAAACAATATTATTCATACTTTTTACCTGACTGAAATATAATGAAGCAAACAAGTTTTTGAGATGTTGTTGTTTAAATTTGTTTAATTTGTAGGCCAATACCTTGGCATCTTTGCTATTTTTCAAGGCAGCATAACCCAAAGTACAGAGCTATTTGATGAGCTCACAATCTATTCCACAGCAAGTAGCGCTGCTCTGACATGAACCAGCAGCCTGCAGTGCTGTATCACATTCTACATTAACTGTTTAACAAATGACACCTGTTATTTTTTCTGATTATAAAAGCAATACATATTTCCTGTAAACAATTTTAGCCCTGGCTGATGTGGCTCAGTGGACTGAGTGCCAGCCTGCAAATCAAAGGGTCGCCAGTTCAATTCCCAGTCAGGACACATATGCCTGGGTTGTGGGCCAGGTCCCCACTTGGGAATGCTTGAGAGGCAACCACTCATTGATGTTTCTCTCCCTCTCTTTCTCCCTCCCTACCCCTCTCAAAAAATAAATAAGTAGAATCTTTTAAAATTTTTAAAAACATAAAATAAAATGATTATAAAAAATAAAATTTGAATAAAGGCTGAGAAGAATAAAGTAGAAAAGATAATTAGGTAAGCCCTAGTTTTGTTATAACTTCTTTATAGTTTTCTCCCCATTGAATATATATCTGCTACAGAATTGAGATTATACTGTATATTCCGTTTTTATCCTACTTCTTTTGTTTAATATTATTTTGTCTAAAGGAATAATTTTAAGATATAATGAAATCTATATAAATGTTAACAATACCTTCTCCAATGTTCTAAGTGTTATTTTAAAAAGAAGGTCATAGGAAGCTACATGCCCTGCCCCCTAAAATTGAGTATAATCTTACCTGTTTGATATATTTCTAAGCATGGTCCCATCCTTGGAGTATAGCAACTTCCAGATCACTCAATCTTTCTTCCAAGGGCTGGTCAACCAAAGGATTTGATTCATCCATTCACTTATTCAACAAATATTTTTTGAACACCTGCTTTGTGACAGATGCTATGTAGACACCAAGTATAAATGGTCCATAAAACTGTTGGGTCTAGTTGAAATTTATAGAAGGGCTATTTGCTAGGTTTAGGTAATAATTTATTATATTAAACTAACACAAATGGAGCCAGGTTTAAGGGTGACCTAATCAAAACTAGCCTTTCCAACCCACTGTTTTCACAGCCACCTCAGCTAGGATGGTCTAGTTCTCTGTTCCTTGAACCTGCCATTCATCCCCACGTCACTCCCGGGACCCTTCCACCAACCTTTCTGCAGTGCCACATTCTGTTCAGGAAGATTTTCTGACGAGGGGCTGTGAGCCTTACTCTCAAACTACCGCTACACCAACTGTCCAGAATATTCTTAGACAACGTTTAACTGCCTTTGTTCCCAAGCAGGGAGGTGGTAAGTATCTGGGACATGTGCCAGAACCTCATTTCCTTTCTTATTCCCCCCAGCTAGGCAGTACATGTATGACTAAGACCTAACCATTCCTTTCAGGAACTTCTCCCTATGACTCCGACTCTGAAAACATTTTCCAATAAAAAATATTGTACCCTCTCAACTGCTTTAGGCATACACACACACACACATGCATGCATGCCAATATATACGGGCATACATATGTATCTATATATAGGCATATATATAGACATCCACATACACATATTTCTATCTTGACTAATAACCATGGTTGCCTTCCTGCAGTGAGGTGACAGCTAAAGATAAAGCACTTCTGAAATAGTAACTCTGGATTCACCTTACCCGTAATCAAGAAAGCATAACTAGTGTAAAGCAGTCTCTTGGGTCACTTCACCACCTCTATGCTACACAAGACCTGAGATCTTCCATGCAAGTCACCCACTTGAGCACTTCATCTGCATAATTTTATTCAGTCTTCATAGCAACTGTAGTGAGGTACATACTATGATCACAATTTCCAATGTAGAGATAAGAAAACAGATTTATAGAGATTAAGCAACTTGCCCAGAATTATTCACCTAGCCACTGGTGAAGTAGATACTCAAATCCAGATAGAAACCTCCCCATAGCAAGCCTTTTCTGCCCTGGCTAAAATTTTTTCCTCACCTGTTCTTCCCATAAGGCTAAAACTAAGATTCTCACATTTATATCAGTAGCAGAATCATGTGGGGGACTTGAGAAAGATACACTTACTTGAGTGCTAGCCCAAGAGACTGTGACTCAGGAAGGGGAGGGGAGACGGGCATCTTTAATAGGCACTCCACCCCTTTCCCCACCCCCAAGCAGGTGATTTTGACACCAGTCATCTTTGGACTAATCAGAGAGATACTCCATTAAACAAGAGGAGACTCCACCCGTCAGAGGAAGAAGCTTTTGTAAACGGCATTCATTTCCTCACCACCTATGATTCAAGAGAGCTTAAGTGGCAAGCTGTTGAATGAGTACAGAGTATCAGTGTGGGATGATGAAAACATTCTGGAGATGCATGGTGGTGATTGCTGCACAACTATGTGAAGCACTTCATGCCACTGAACTGTACACTTAAAAATTATTCAAATGGTAAACGTCCTGTTACATATTTTTATCACAATAAAAAAAATGACAGGATGCTAACCTCTTAGCTGCCTTGGGGGAGGTGTCTCGAACACCCTGTCCTGCTGATCTGGAAAGAGGTGAGGTTTAGTCCTAAGGGATCCCTTGAGAAAGGGACACAAAGTGAAGCAGAGTTGGCCATCAGGTTGCCCCTCTTCAGCTTTGGGCTGGCTTTGTGAGAGGTCCCAGAGCACTTAGGCATGCCTCATCCCCTGCCTGCCCACAGCTTGTCCCAGACATACTCATGTGTGTCCATGGACATGGCAGAAAGGGAAGAGAAGAGCCCATGGAATACCAGGAAAAGAACCTTCTTCATGGCTCCAGGGCCAGCTCCACCCAGGACTTTCAGCAAGTCAGCCACATCCCTGGGAGTCATGGCCTGTTCCTTCTTACCTTCCGGATTTGAGCTCAAATATCATCTCCTCAGAAAAGCTGTGCCTGCTCTAAAGCAGCTGCTCCTCCCCTCCCACCCATCACTTTCTGTAATATTACCCTGCCCGATCACCTCCTGAGCATTTACCACCACTGGAAATTATATTTATTATTTATTTGTACACTAGTTACTTGTTGGCTTCCCTTGACTAGAACCGGAACCCGTGAGAGCTGGGAATGCACTGGTTTTGTTCACTGCCATCTTCCCAAGGCCTCACTGGAGACGTAGTAGGAACTCAATAAATATTTGTAGATTAAATAAATGAGTAAGCCTCATTTGTTTCACTGTGTCTAATCAGCTCTTTCTATCTCCCAAGGTGATCTGTATAAAAGGTCAAATGAGATCAGGTGTGCCAAGATGCTTTGTAAGAGGAAAGACTCTACACAAAGTGGGGTTCATGAGCGGAAGGGGCAATTCAGGAAGCCCTGAGGAACCTGAGGGGCCTCTTCTGTGACCTTGGCACAGTGGTGTGGCTCCTCCTTACTTCACCCCTCCTAGGCAGAGACTTGTCGGGAATCTAAAATGATGCTCCCCGCTGCAGACCACCCAAACAGTATGCAACCATATTGTTTATGACAAGTGAGGCCTCTCAGTGAGTTTTCTTGATAACTCAAATGGGGCTCAAATAACAAGATGCTACTTAGAAAGTCAGGGATCTGCCAGGAAGGCAAACCATGAAAAAGAACCACAGACAATCCCTGCCCAGATCAGCTGGGTTAACAAGCATGAACTCAGAGCATGTTTATTTCACGTCTGGGCTTAGTCCCAGAGAGAGAGGGGTGACAGGGTATCATAGTGAAATGGGGGAGAAAGACACTAAATTGAAAACTCAAAGTCAGTGAAGTGAATCAGGCCTGGGAGGAGTCAGAGAAGGTATTCTGGAATGATTGACACCCAAACCGAATTTAACGTACAGAGAAAAGAGGGCTGGGAAGAGTGAGCAGTCCAAGGTAAGGCATAGACTAGACCATCAATTGCCCTGGCCAGTGTGGTTCAGTTGATTAGAGCAATGTCCCATATTTGAAAAGTTGTAGGTTTAATCCCCAGTCAATGCACATATCCAGTCCCTGGTGAGGGCGCGTACCCTGGCTGGGGTGCATACCCTGGTCGGGGCATGTACCCTGATCAGTCCACATACAAGAAGGCAATCAATGTATATTTCTCTCTCACATTGATGTTTCTCTCCCCCTTCTCTCTCTCTCTCCCTCTCTCTAAAACATAGGTGGCAAAACAAGGCCCATGGGCCAAATCAGGCTCTCCACCTTGTTTCTACCCACCGGCAGCACCAAGCTCTCGCTTAACTCTTAAGGAGTAGTCACATTTATACAGTCCAAAAATTACATTTGGCCCTTTGACAGCAACCTCGAGGCTCATGTGGCCCAGGTGAAAATGAGTTTGACACCCCTGCTCTAAAAGCAATGAAAAAATTACCTCAGGTGATGATTAAAAAAGAACAATAAAACAATATGAGCTCACTTACAAAAAACAAAACACACAAAGAAATAAAAGCATATCTTCATGTGTAAAATCATATCAATACAAAGAAAAATGTTTGTAAGAACATCCATTAAACCAGTAACAGTGATTATTTCTACAAAAAGAAAGTAGAATTGGACAGGGATTAATAGGGGCTTTTACTTTATCTGTAGTATTTACATTCTTTACAACCAAGAATGTACTGATGTATTTACTTATGTCATTAAAAATGAACAGCCCTGACTGGTGTGGCTCAGTGGGTTGGGTGTCATTCCACAAAGCCAAAGTTCGTCGGTTCAATTCCCGGTCAGGGCACATGCCTGGGTTGCAGGCCAGGTCCCTGGTGGGGGGCATGTGAGAGGCAACAGATTGATGTTTCTCTTGCACACCAATGTTTCTCTCTCTCCACACTCCCCCCTCTCTAAAAATAAATAAATAAATAATTTTTTAAAAACCTGAAATAATTACATGAGTTTTCATCATGTAGAATTTCCCTTTGATGAGTTAAAGAGCTGAAGAAGGCAGTGGAACAAGCCCCACTTGGGCAAGGGTTTGTTTATCCACCTTATCTCAAGTTAGAGCCAACAACGCTAAGTGATTCTGAATAGCACTGGCCACTCCTTGACTATCCCATCCCCTCCCACCTGGCTTCAACTATCACTTCTCTGTGGATGACTCCCAAATGCCTCTTTCCAGACACAGCCTCTCCCACGAGCTACAGTTCTGACTTTCCAACTTCGGGTTGAGTAGAGCCAACGCCCCATGCACAAAACCAGACTACTGTCCTCCTTCCTCTCTCTAATTCAATTCTTCCACCTAACTTCCTCCTTTCTATTAATCGGCACCTCCATTTTCCCAGGAACCCAGAAAAAGAAACTTCCCAGTCATCTCTAGCCTTCTTTACCCATGCATCTCAAAAGTTCTTCCCAACTGTTAAACTCTCTTGTTGCCACTGACACTTCAGCTCTGATCCCTTCTATCCATCACCTAAACTAGTGGAATCACTTTGTAAATGGTCTCCTTGGCCCTGGCTGCTTTGATGCTAGATGCCTGACTTGCCATTTGGTGAAGGCCCAACATTCCAGCCCGTTGAGGTCATTTCGAGCCTCCATTCCATCACCTATTGGATTAGCTATCCTCCCAAATTTGAGCCATCCGAAGATGTGGGAAATAAAGCTTTATGCTTTCATCCAAGTATCTAATAAAAATGTTAAGTGGGATGAGCCAAAGACAAACTCTGGACCACGGGTCATTTTTTCAAGGGAAACCAGAGCTTATCACTGGAAGAGAGAAAGTAACTTAAAAAGAAAATTAGTGTAAGCTGCTTTTCATATACCATCCAATTTATACCTTACAACAATTTTTGGTGCAAGGTATTGTTATCCTAATTTTAGAGGTTTTAAAACTCAAGTTAAGAATAGTTAGGTAACTTGGGGAATGCTTCACAGCTATTAAGTGATAGAATTTTTATTTGAAACCAAGTCTGTTGATTCCAGAGCTCATGATTTTCCCATCACACCATTGGAACCTTTCATGGATTTTTACCTTCTAGTAGATAAAACACACACTTCTTAACCTCCGTTGAGGGCCTTCCACATTCTAGCTTTAAATCTAGTTGTAACAGTAGAGACTATATACACCATGTATCAAACACAGCAATAATGTTTTACATGCTTTATTTCATTTAACCCTCACCACAAACCTAGGAGTAATAAGCACTACAATTATGACTATTTCCTGATTCTGAAACTGATGCATACTGAGATTAAAAACAGTTTATCTGTAAATCAAAGATTATCTCAAAATAAATTTTAAAAAATAGCTTAATAAAGGCTACCCAGCTAGTAAACAGCAAAGCTAGATTTCAAACCAGATCCTGTCTGACTAAAGAGATATTTAGGAAGCAGAATGAACAGGAAGTTCCATTTGTACAGTCAATCAACATATACCTATTGAGCACCTTTGCCACAGGCTCAATATTGTGCTGGGGCTGAATATAATAGAAGTGAGTAACAGCAGGACTCCTTGCCGCTGGCTTCATGAATCATGTACTTTATTGGCAAAGACAGACATTGAAATGGAAGGTAGCAGAACATGGGGAGTACTGGGAAGGAGAAGCCCCCAGTGCTAAGAAACCAGGGACTTAGTGGTGATGACCTCAGGGAGTTGAGGTTTCTGGTCTTGGCAAGTGGGTCAATAAAGGTCCTTTTCACTGTAATGGAGAACACAAGAAAAATAGGTTTGGGAAAAGATGAGTTCAACTGGAGACACTGGTTTGGGGGAGATGTCACACAGGTAGGTAGATATGCAAGCTGGAGCTTGGGAGTGAGGCTGCAGAAAGTTCTGGAATCACTGATGTAAAGGAGAACCTCAACTCATGGAGATGGATGTCAAAATTCCAAAGAACACTAATATACATGTGGGGTGAATAAGGAAAGAGAGGGGCCTCAAAGGAGACCTTGCCTACCTGGCCAACTAATGCTCTACTGTGAACAAGCCTTCCAAGGATTGCTTTACTTGTCCCCAGGCAGAAACACCTTCCCATCCTTTTCATCAAGACTCACCCTGCCTTAGTCAAGCCATCCCTCTGCACCAGAAAACTCCAGCCCAGAGCTCCCTCTCCTGGATTCAGCCATGTAACAACTGGCCCAGGACTCAGATGTTTCTTGATAAGGAGGGTGAAAATCTCAGGTATTTGTGCCCTATCTCTAGGTAGACTGAAAGATCTTTAATGGCAAATACTGGGTATGAAATCAGAAATGTAGCCAACATCCTCTATACAGAACCAACCAATAGTACGCTGTTTCAAAGAGCATAATAAAGCAATAAATCAGTAGCAGAGCATCTAAGTGAACTAGTTACTGCAGATGAACCTGAATGTCTTCCTCAATACAACAACAACCAATGTCCTGGGCATTCTCCCAAGTTTTCCCCTGAGCCTCTGCACTAAACAGAGCCAGTCACAAGGTGAGCATTCGCTGCCTCTTCTTGTGCATTGTAGTCTGTTCTCTGGAACGTGCAGCCTTCAGTCCTAGCAGCCCTTGTTTCTAGAATTCAAGTTGAAAAGAAATATCTTCAGAAAGAATAAAATGTTTTACCAGAGAAAACGAGTAGCCACAATAGAAGCCTCTTTCCATGAGTCAAATCACATAGCTTTAATCAAGCCCTTTCAATAAAATATTACCAAATTTTACAACTGGTAAATGATTCATTCATGATGTTTGATACTACCCTTCCCTAAGTAAATAAATGTCTGAAACACTGAGAAAGGCAGAGAGTGAATACATCTTATTTCACACAGTACAGAAATTATTAGGTTCTTGCCTGCAGTAGTATTATCTGGCCCAGGCAAGCTCAGGTGGGCAGTAGCATCCATCAACCAGCATAGTTGACTGACACAAAGGAATGACTCAAAGTGGATGCTCTATGTACAAGTACAGAATAGATGAGAAAAAACAGGTTGGCAAAAACAAAACTGTAGGAAAACAGGGAATGAGGTACAACATGTACGTAGTAAGAGTCTGAAGAAAGCTAAGGTGAAGCGACAATTGACCATCTCCTTGTATCTTAGGCTCAGATTCTCCTCAAATTCTCCACAAAGCTACCCACACAGTAGCTAAATCTTTGGGTCAATTTCTCAGTCCTCTATAGGATCTGGTTAAATGAAAACTTAAAGTATTTGCATATACATATATATTCCTCACCCAAGGACACTTTTTCATTGCTTTTATAGAGAGAGGAAAGGAGAGAGAAGCATTGATAGGTTGCCTCCTGTATGTGCCCGGATCAGGGATCATACATGCCGAGACTGGGGTTAGAACCCACAAATCTGGGTATGTGCTCTGACCGGGAATCAAACCCGCAACACTTCATTTACCAGACGATACTCCAACCAACTCAGTCACACCAGCCAGGGCAAATATCTTTAAGTCTTGTAACTGCTTTCTCTCTTTCTTTCCATATGCCTTTGAAACACTCTGCTTTTGTTTTAACCTTTCACCTAAACAAAGACTTGACATTAAATTTGACCTCTATTAGATTGTAAGGTAATGTTGTAGCTCAAGCTTTGACTTTCAGGTTTGCTGCCCTATTTAACATCCCATCACTCCAGAAAAAGAGATCCACATTCTGTGTCCGGAATCCTCAAAGATGGTGCCTAACCCTCAAATAGTAGAATTCCAATTCTATCTTCTGAGAAGCACAAAAAAAATGAGAATGTCACAGTTTAAGGAAAAAAAAAAAGGCATCCATTAAGGCATTTCATTTTCATCTCACAGGAAGAGCAAACTTAGAGGCTACTTTAAGATTAACACTAAAACTTTTTCCAAGAGCACAATCCCTAATTAACCAATCTATGGTGGGCACTTTATGCTCCTTAATCTCTCCCACATAAACAGTGTCCCAGCTCCTCACATCTGAAGCTGCCCCTGTCACTCTCAAGAAAGTGCAAGGGGTCTGCTGGAATTCAATCTATGCATACTCAGAAGCTGCAAGCTAATTTTATTCAATACAGGCCTTTGATGACCACAGCTAAAATAAAGCCAAATTTTTAAAAATTCAAACTAAAATCTAAATGGGTTCTAGATTAGTCTCTATTTTAGAGATATAATTCATTAATAAAATGGTAAACTGCCACAACAAGATTGCAAACATGCTTTAGTGACAGGAAACTTGTTAAACCATACGTAGGTCAAATGAGAAAAACAGCATACAATCATCTCAAAGATTACTTTTTTGACATTTGATAAAATTCAATTTTCTTTAATTGAAAAAAAAATCTTTGATTATAAAACTACTTCCTCAAAGTGATTTAAATTATTTTAAGCCAACATCGTACTTACCAGTAAATATGGAGAGTATTTCCATTAAATTCAGGAATACAATAAAAAAGTCTACTATTTTCATTCTTTGTTATTAATGTCCAGAAATTTCTGATTTAAGGAGAAGTAATCATTATTTGTGGAAAATACATTTCTCTACCAAGAAAGCTCAGGAGAATCAGCTAAAACATTAAGTGAATTAAATTAGAAATAAACATATTTTAAATGGGTAAGAAATATATGATTAATATGAATACTACCACAAAACTTAACTGAGAGATATAAAAACATTTGAGTTAATTAGGAAATAAATCAGCCCTGGCTGGTGTGGCTCAGTGGATTGAGCTACCAGCCTGCGTGCAAACCAAAGAGTTGCTAGTTTGATTCCCAGTCAGGGCACATGCCTGGATTGTGGGCCAGGTCCCCAGTTGGGGATGTGCAAGAGGCAACCATATATTGATGTTTCTCTCCCTCTCTTTCTCCCTCCCTTTCTCTAAAAATAAATTAATAAAATCTTTTTTTAAAAAGAAATATACCAGTATGAAAGGACTAAATTCTCTAAACGTATTAATTCTTCCTGAATTATACAGATTTATTATAATTTCAATTATAATGGAATTTTGAGATTTTGACAAAATATCTCAAAATTTAATGTGCAAAAATAAGCAAGGAAAAATAATAAATACTTGAGTAATTATAATGAGAGAAAATTTCTCTATGTGATATTAACTAATATATATTATAAGGCTAACACAACTAAAACAGTGTAGTACTCATTCGAGAAATTGCAGATAGATATTTTAGGGTTAAAATGACTTTAAACTATATAAAATGAGGTTAGAAATCACCTAGGATTAGCCAATAAATATTTAAGGAAATTATGTAAGGAATATAAGCACACATATAAGGAAATAAACATATTATTAAGAAAGATTAACTATTTAGGAAACAAGTTAGGTCTTCAACTCATAATATGTACAAAAACTGATTCCAAAGAAAAAGCTAAATGTAAATAAAGCCTAGAAAGCTAAAAAATAAAGTTAATCACAGGAAGTAGACAAAGACTACAAATTTAACGGCCATGGAAGTAATCATCAGAGAGCACATAGATCTGTCTGCCAAATGAAAATCAAATACTTCTGTACATTAAAAACCATGTAAACATTTCAAAATATATTTCATTTATATATAATGGTGTGTGTGTGTGTGTGTATAACGATCTACATTCTAATGGTAGAGAAGCAAAAAGAGGAGTTTGAGAACAACTAAACCCAAAGTCAAGGCATTATATGTATGATAACAATTGTAGCCCAAAGATTTGGATGTGCAAAAAATATAACTCTGTACTTTTTATAATTGCCTTTTATAAGTTTGGGATCTGGAGCCCAATTGCTCAGATTTGTTTACATCCTGGCTCCATTACTTATATACAATTTGTGTGACCTTTTGTAAAATACTTAGTCTGTTGGGGCCTATACTTCCTCATTTATCTAATGGAAGGGGTAATAGTAGTACCTATCTAGTAAATGAGATAATTCATGTAAAGGGCCTAGAACAGTGCCTGATAATACAATAAGAATTCAACAAACACTTGCTCTAATGATCATTTTTATTATTATCGACTCTCCCTATGGAATGGCAGAAGAAGAATCTAGTCTCTTCTCTTCTGGTGATGCTGCAGCTAGGGGTCTTACTTCCATTGTCCTCTCTGCCTAGTGTCACTGAAATGCCCATTGTCCCTGACCACAGGTGACATCAAGTGCAGTGACACAGGGCTGCTTCTCCTGGGTACAGTATCTTCATCCATAAGGCCTCCCTGAGGTCTCACTGCCCTCTGCCTTCTGCTATCAGGACTTATAGGACTTTTCTTTTTTCCTCCCCTGCCTGCCAGCTGGAGGGGCTGGGATGAAAGCACAGAGCGAAATTTCAGTCTTCTCTCTGCTCCTTCTCTATGACATTTGGTCTAGAATTCAGACTTAATGCTTTTGAATACTTTCCCCTCTACCCTTAGGGCTTAAGAAAATAATAAAAACATAAACATAAACAGGGTGGCTAAGTTTGACAGAGTTATTGGCCAAACAGTGCCATTATCTACTTAGCAGTGGTATTGCTGCTGGCTCTGTGGAGTGATCTGCTATGTGGTGGCCCCCGTGAAATGTGCTGCACTTACAAAAATACTGGAAGAGCTCCTTCACACAAATCCAGAACTATAACAAAACCTGGTGAGCATTTATATATTTTTATGGCTTTGTAGGATCAGCTACATTGTAGTAATAAAATGGTAAGGCTGCTGTATTCAGAATTAAGGAAGAGGCAGAAGCAAGGAGAGACTCTGTTTTGATGACTTCATTTTAGGTTTAAACTCTATAATATCACTGACTATGGAAAATCCAGGGAATGGAAAAAAATCATTGGGAAAAACACATGTGACCAAGTACATGCTATACACATCTGGGATTAAAATATCATATAACACAGTTTAATTTGGATATCACTGGAGTTGGTTCAAGTTACCATGATTTCTAAAGAAAGTTTTGATTCATTTGTTATTGTTAATAACACAAACTCAGATTTCATTGATGAACATATTTTCACCTATGAAATGTTTGCCTGGAAGAACTGAAGCACATTCTAATAGCCTGGTTTGTCAGTCTCAGAGAGGTGGATAAAACTCACAGAAATTAAATATTTTGGCATGAAATTGTATTCTTTTTTTTTTTTCTCCCAAAAGCCAGAATGAATTTGGATGACAAGGCAGAGCATGAGCTTCACTTGGTCTGCAGTTATGTTAACTGCTGGGGTCTGAGCCATTCAGATTCAGGTCTCTGCTGCTGAGGCTAATTAGTTCCTAACTCAGCCTGGTTTACTATGACTGAGGTTTTTTTTCATTATGCCTCAGGCATGGTTTTAAAATTCACAGTGAAAGGTATTGTAAAGAAATATGTTCAATTAAATAAATGTAAGAGAGGAAGGCAAGAACTTCTTGAGTCATACACGTAGAAACTATATAAATTTGCGGAAAGAAATCTAACGAGTGACTCCATCGTGCCATCAGTGCCACATAGCAGTCAGACAGCCTTGCAGGTTCTCCCGTAACACGGCCTGGGTCACGGTTTTTGACTGCCCTGTGCTGACTGAGAATGGGCCAGGCCTCACTAACGCCAAGTCATGGGATGGCTGACAACAGGTGAAGAGTGTTCCCGATTCAGGCATGCAGGCCCAGATCAAATTCGTTAGAGGATAAGAGAGTGCGATTATTTCTAGCCATACTGTGTACTTCTAATGAATTATCCTTGTCTAAGCAGCCAGTTGTAAAATATGTCACTATTTCGGAGATAGTAGTTAAAAAGAAAAAAGAATCTTTAATTCCAAAACATTTTAACAACTAAAATTCTATCCTTTAATTATTAATGAAGACATGCCTCTGTTTATGATTATTACCTTTTTGTTGTATGCTATGACATCCAATAACAAAATTGAGGGCTGAAAAGGAGAGGATCTAACTTTGGCCCTCTCAGTTTTAAAGCTGAAGGAACTGGTCTCCTGAGAGACTCAAAGTTTTGACCAAAGCCACCTGTATGGGGAGTGGCAGAACTGGGACTTTTGCTTCAATCAATATTGATATCATACCACAGATACATAATATACAATTGTGGATTCTTTGCTTAATAGTCCTCATTAAGATGTTCCCATGCAAGTAACTCTTTCTAAACTTTGATTTTAATGGCTGGTTCTTACTCTAATGAAGGGCTTACTTACCCTTTTCCCCATCGTTGAATGCTTGCTTAGTTATTGATTCCTTGGTGTTTCGTCCACTTGTCTCATTTTAGTTTTTTTTTAATAAATTAAGACTGTAACATATGACTGCAAGCTATTCCCTATCTTTGTCATTTGATGCTGTTTTGCTCAAGTAGCACTTTTTCCTGATTACAAAATAATACAAGTTAATTTTGTATAATTTGGGAAATAGAGAAAAGCACAATACAGAAAAAGTTCAAAGTCACTCACAATTCTATCATCTATAGTAGCTACTAACATTTGGTTCATGGCTTTGTAGAGGTTTCTTTTGTTTGTTTGCTTTTTCCCAAATTGAGATTATGCTTACATGTTTTATAACCTGCTTCTTGGCCTAACTTTGTTAATTATAATTAAGTAGACTGTATTTATTCCAACTATGGGATATAGATATAGATGATATAGATATAGATATAGATATAGATATAGATATAGATATAGATATAGATATAGATAGATATAATCTTCTGTACAAGCAGGGAGAAGGGCTGAGATCCTCATCTCCCACCGTCTCCCTCACATGGCAGAGGCTCCAAATCCTCCTGGAATGCAATTTGAAAACCCCTGGTCCAAACCAATATCACTCTGAATTATGCACTTGAGAGACAAAAGAAGCACAACTAGAAAACCAACAATAGCTAGCTAAATCAAAGGGAAAAGGCAAAAATATGCCCCTTTCAATAGCAGTTAGGGGTACCTTACGATCCGGACTTTGACACTAACCATCTCGAGTTTGAGCAAATGAGGGGCCAGAGGAGGTGGAATTGGAGCAGAGAGTTAGGAATGAGGCAAATCCAATAAACAGGCAGAGGTGGGGAGCAGAGCCAAGAGGGCACCAGGGCCAGCAGTCTGTGGTGAGTGAGGGAGGCTGCTACAGGAACGGAGGTGGGAGCTTGAGAGGGAAGCCAGCACAGGAACTGCTCCCAGAGCCAGCGTCCTCCAGCTTCAAGCTGTCCACACATATTATATGAAATGGAAATAGCAAAAGCTTACCAAATACTTCAATAACCAGGTTTTTTTTTTTGGGGGGGGATGGTACCTCCCTTCTTGCAGATACAAATATTGCTTTTTCCTTACATACAGTAACATGCCATTCGGTGTCTGATACTGTCAGACTTAACAGACAGAAACCCCTGCCATTGGGAGCAGTGTGGGAAGCAGTGAAGAGTGCCAAGCTGCTTGGATTCACAACCGAGCTCTACCCTGTACTAGCTGTGTAACATGGGGCAAGTTACTTAAACCCCTTGGTGCCTCAGTTTCCTCTTCTGTGATATGTAGATAATAAAACCTCAGCTGTGTAAAGATAACGGGTTAATAACATATAAAGTGCTTAGAACAGTACCTAGCAAAGTTCACACTAACTTCTGCCTATTACTCTTATTTTGCTAGCTTTCATTTCACTCCTGACCACTTTCTTTTTTCTCTTCCATACTGTATTAGTTTCTTATTGCTGCTGTGACAAACTGCCACACACTTTAGTGGCTTAAACCATACAAATTTATCTTAGAGTTCAGGAGGTCAGAAGTCTAAAATGGGTTGGCAGGGCTGCATTCCTTCTGGAGGCTCTAAGGGAAAATTTGTTTTCTTGCTGTTTCCAGCTTCTAGAAGTAGTTACATTCTTTGGCTCATTACCCCTTCCTTTTATTACCTCTACCTCCTATTAGGGACTCTGATCCTCTTGCCTCCCTTTTATAAGGAACCTCTAGAATAGACTGGGCCCACCAAGATAATCCATGATAATCCCCTCTTCTCAAAATCTTTTTAATCACATCTGCAACATCCCTTTTGTCACATAAAGTAGCATATTTACAGGGTCCGGGGATTAAGATTTGGACACCTTTGGAAGGTCATTGGCATTATTCAGGTTACCACACATGCCTCTCCAAAGCCTAAAATTAAAGACTGTCAAGATTTAGATAGGCCCAGAGGGGAAAACCAACAATATTAGTAGCTAACTTTTTGAGCACTATGTTCCTGGCACTATGCAAAGTGCTATAGGTAAATTATCTTACTTAGTCTCATACAGAAATGTTAATTGCTTGCCTAAGATTTATAGCTAGTAGGTGGCAAAGCCTGTGTAAAGCCAGTTAAATTTGATTCTAGAGCCCTTGTATGTGACCAAGAGAGTGCCTTGCCCCTATACCTCAGCCATTATAACTTGGGGGCACCATGACCATTAGCAGTCTTGGAGACTGGGCCACAGAGGTACACGTGGTCCCTGGACACAGAGAGATGGGGGCCCATCTAAAAGGTCCCATGCTGAAAGGTCCACATAGATGGCTAAGCACTCAGAACATTTTCTCATATTCAAAGGAGAAAACGTGGGGTTACTCCAGAATTTCTTCAAATGTGAGTTTGGACGAAAAAGCCTTACAGGGAACATCTAAGCCTGCCATTACTTGGGGAGGGAAGGTGAAAAGTCCATTGCTGACCCTAGGCCAGCCCTGCAGTTCCCAAGGCATGCACTAAAAATGATTATTATACATGGCTCCTGGTTAAAGGGAAAATTTCCCCTGTGGGATTGTCAAACTCCCAAAAAGAAGAGAGGAACTGACAGTCTCTCCTAGAGAAACTTACAACTGAGTCAGATTGATCCAAATCCTCTAAAAAATCATAGCAGGAAGTCACAGAACCCCAGTAGGCCACCAGAATGGCCCTACCCACAGTTCAACAGTCAGTATACACCAGAACCAAACCATCGTCTGCCTTCCACCCCACCAAGTTGAGTATACAAATCCCCCACGTGCCCCAGGTTTTAATAAGGGCCCAGTGGTTTTACCAATGCCCACAGTAAGCAGCATCTTACCTACCAGTTCTTATACAGCAAATGGCTCAAAACCAGCTGTGATTGGCACAAAGTGGAAAGCAGCAAGCCAAACAATTACTAAGCATACCTATTTACAGTGGTTTAACTATCCATAGCATTTCAAAACCTCAACTGCTAAACAATTTAGCCATAGCTCTATCTGAGACTTTATAATCAGCTAAGTTAATGCTATTTGGTTTCACCCAGGCCAAAAAAGGGTCAGTCATTTGTTTGGAGGTGATGAGCACAGAGGCCAATGTACAAAGTTCAAGGGAATGAACTCTGGAGCCAGCCTATTCCGACTGAATCCTGGCTCTGGCACTTTCTTGCTGTGACTTCATACAAGTTACTTAAACCTTTTAGTTCCTCAGTTTTCCCATCTCCATACTCCCTCATCCAAAATCAGAAGTCTTTGGTTTATGTAATGGTAAGAAGGTATATGTGCCATATATTACAAAACACTGTAGGTGGGATCCACAGCAAACATGTCCATCCATTATTTTTGAAATAAAAATGTATAAATAGTTCTTACCAGGTGAGAAAACCAACTTAAAATGTAAATGGCCATGGGGCTTGTGACTACCACACTGCGTACAGCATAGCTGTAGAGGGCAGGGTTCCAACAAGCCCATGAAAACCTATTTAAACCATAACACAGATGAATTGAAGTGTTAGCAAAAGCAAGTCTGAAATCTGCACCCTGGGAGCAAAGAGGTCCACATGATGCTAAAAAGTTTTACTTTCTAGGCCCCACAGCTGTCCCATGGCAAAATGTATCTTCGATATCTTTTTTTCTTTACTCTCCTCTCCCCATTTCCAACACTCCTCTAGGCAGCACATAACTGGGCTATATGCTTCCCTAAGCCCCCATCAATACCTCCCAGCCTTTCTACAGGAGTACCATGCCCCTCATTTGTCTTCCCTTTCCCCAACCAAATTCCCACTTGCTCAACACCAGGATCTCAACCAAATGTCAGGAGAAAAGCAACTGGATCAAACGAATTCACACTGTAAGCTGTTACTGCTTTTTCTGGCTTGTTCCCTGCTTCTCCTTCTAAACCCAGAAGTTCTAAATCATTGTGTTCCCCTGGACCCCCTCTCCCCCTAGCAGATGTAGCCCAGGCGGAGAGAAGGAGCCTCCAACTGAAGCAGTTGTTGTCCTGTGTCAGCTGCTTGCCAGCCAGGTGTGTGAAAGGCAGGAACTGCCAACACACACACGTGCAGAGCAAATACTCCTCTTGCCCAGGTATGGGAAACATTACCTGCTCTCTGCTTTAGAGCACATCATGCACAATTCTCTTCAACGTTCCTTTAATCATTTAGAAATTTGTAAGTAATAAATTACACATTGAATGAATTTTTTAAAGTATATAACAAACGCCCAGAGAAGACTGCGATTAACAACAGTTGCAAACAGAAAAAGAAAACCAACCACCTTCATTGGAATCTACCATCACCACAACCCACTTGAGCTTAGAATTTTTGATGACACAGGTCAACCTTGGAGCACATCCAAAAAGCTTATGTTACTAGAAAGACTGGAAGGACGTCCCTCCAGCTCAATCTCACCTCTTACTTGGCCCCAAGGACCAAAGATGATTACTATGCATGGCTCCTGGGTATAGGGAAAATTTCCCCTGTGGACTGTAAGTGGGGGACAATAAGAATGGTAAATATTATGTTTGTCTTTAAATCCTCCGATTATATTATCTCCTCCAAAGTAGAGATTTTAAAAAAGTAGTGTTGAAGAACCAAAGTCTTAACATTTAGTACCAGTCCCTACTTATTTCTAGAGGGTCTTCTAGGTGCAAGCACTGTGTCAAAGAAAGCCACAGTTAATGCCTTCGGTAGGAGGAAAATGAAACATCTACATAAATAACTCAAAGAAGGCACAGAGAAGAAAAGCTGGGAAGGTAAACTGCTGCAGGAATCGGAGCAGGGGAAGGTTGGCTATTTGGGGCTGAGGTATCAGGGAAGGTCTCACTACAGCAAAAAAACTCAGTTTGAAGGTTAGTTAAGATTTAGAGTGGTAAAATGGGGCAGGAAGAGCATTCAAAAAAAGGAAAGGATGTTCTAGATGACAATATCATCAGGCATTCTTCAGAAAGTTATTTTCAAAGACACGGCTGCATGCAGTATGCAGAGATAGCCCACCTCCCCTTTTCCCCCAATGTCAGTGGGGCCCCTGTATGGACATAGAGTCACCTGCACCCACCTCCCAAGACAGGCTCTCAATTCTCCCTGGTGGGATCCAGCCTTCTTGGTCTCAGCTGTGCCCATTCTGCAGCAGTGGCCCCACCCTATCCCTACCAGAGGTACCTACAGTAAGAAACACAAGAGAACACACTAATCTTGCAGGGATCTAAATGACCTACTAGCAAATTTTATGTAACGCAATTAAAATTATGAACCGTTGTGGAAATAAATGTTTGATTGAATTCTACTTAACATCTATTCAGGGAGTTCACTATTTAAAATGCCTGATAAGTCTTTAAATGATGAATCTTTCTTACAATGAATAATTGGTTGAGTCCGTTGAACCAAGTGTTTCACAGCTTATAAGTACCAGGGAAGGGGGTTACGAACCCCATACATTTACACTGTGCATTTACCATTAGCCATCACGGAGAACTAGCTCCTGGTTATTCGCGATCCCAGGATTAGAGGACTTGGAAAAAAGACGTAGTTACCAGTTAAAGTGAGCCCATATACAATATTGTACTTCCTAGGACTTGGTGCAGATAAATCTCTCCAGGAACAAATCCTTGAGCACCTTCCCCGAAATACTGTTACCAAAAGGGTGACGCTTTTCTCCTTTTGTACTGGCCACCTCCACACCGTGCACACAAACTGAAGTGGGGACCTGAGGCAAACATCTGAAGGAGTGAAGGAGGAGGCTGTTCAGGGTGTTCTCCAGCCCACAGGAGGGCTGGCCTGTACTCGCTGGGGAGTCGCCTGCCTCAGTTCCCCGCGAGTCTGGGGTCAGGGGTGGGGGTCAGGGTTTACACTTCCGCCAGGTACGCAGAGCTGGGCGGCCGCCCTTGGCCGACCTCCTCGTGTAACGATAACAAGCCCGGCTCTCCCCCTCTCCAAGCCTCAGTAACCGAGCAACCCAGTCTTTCCCTCACCTTTCCTCTTCTGGCCCGTCGCGCCGGAGTTCCCAAGTGCAGCGTCCCTCAGGGACGCGCTTGTCGCTAGCGGCGTCGGGTGTCCCCGCTACTGTGTGTCAGCGGCCAGGCGGCTGCCAGGAGCGCGCAAGAACCAGGCAAGTGCTGGGGAAGCGGAGCCCGGGGCGCGCCGCCCGCCGCCGCTCCTGCCCTGCGAACCCGCCAGGGTCCGCCGCCCACGCCGCCCGCCTGCCCGTCCCGCGTTCCCGTGTGCGCCCCCGCCGGGCGCCGCTCCTTCGCTCCGCGCCCGCAGAGCTCTGCGCGCTGCCCGGACAGCGGCGCGGGCGGCAGCAGGGCCCCCGCCCTGGGCCGGGCTTTCCCAGAACTCGCCCGCCCCGGGTGAGAGGCCGCGAGCGCCGCCGCGGGCAGCCGGGCAGCGCGGGGAGCGGCCTGAGGCGGACCCGCCCCCAGCTTCGGGCCGCGCAGAGAGGGCGGGTGCGAGGGGTGGACGCCGCTGCCCACTACCCCCTCCTGGCCGCCGGCAGCGCGACCCCCACCAGGTCTGGGCCCCCGAAGGCCGTCGTTGGCCCAGGCCCAGGCGGGAGCTGGCGGGAGCGCTGCCTAGTCGCCTGGCTCCGGCGAGGGCGGGAACTCAGTACACCTCAGGCCGCGGGAATTTAGTCTCACACCTACCCCCAGGGGACCCTGCTTAATAGACGGGGAAACTGAGGCTCGTGGCGGTTAATTTACTTGACCAAAATTACTGCAGTTGATGACAGTGCCAAGCCTCCAACCCATTCGGCCTTTCATTCACTTAACAAACACGTATTGAGCACCACAACGTGTACCGTGCTGTGCCAGCCCCTGGAGATACTCCTTTTGCTGCTATTAGCGGACACCCAGGTCTGTGGACTCCAAATCCAGTGCTCTTTCATTGCTGAAGCAAACACGGAGAGAGATGTTCACCGCTGCCAGACTACAGGCTCTGCAGTGAACTTTCCTTAGACGCTGAGGTGGTTTTTATAGCCAGTTGGCAGTCACGAGAGCCATACATAGCCCTGGAGAAAAATCAAATTATCATCCCCTCTCCCTTTCCCCTCTTCCTCCTCCCTCTTTACCTATTCTAATAGCAAATGATCCTTCCATAGGCCTGAGCCCTCCTGCATTCAGTCAGGACCAGTTTCTGTGACCCGTAACTCCTCCCATCTGTCCTCTCCTTGGACTGAATCATTCCTCACACCACAGCCATGTTATTCATCCTCTTCTACAGCTTTAATCTGTGCAGAAACTTTCACTGGCTCCCCACTGCCTTCCAGACTAACTCCCTATGACAGTAGGAACCCAAGATGCCCTGGTTCTTATGGACCACCCACTATGATGTCTCTCCCACTCCAACTCTGTACCTGTCCTTAGCCTGAGCCTCTACCTGGAGCATCACCACCTCCTCCCACACACTTTCCTCCTGCTCAAGTTTGACCCTTTCTTTCAGGTCACTGTTAAAAGTGACCTCCCTTCCTTTGAGCCTCTAGGACACAGGAGTGGTTGGAGCAAGAATGCACAGGAGGGTACCAAAGAATTCTCCCTATAAGAAAAATGTGCCAGCCTGGTCCTTAAACTGTTTTGCTGTTTTCTTACCACTAGGATTTTAATGAAAATCAACATTACCTCCTCTCTTGTGAGCTGGTTTCAGAGAGGTCTCTGCAAAAGACTTGGAGGAAACTTTGTTCATTAAGAGGTGGTGATCTTAGAGCAATCAAGAGTGGCCATTTACTCCAGCCCCTGAGACTACACTGTCCACAAGGTAAGCTGTTTATTTAATAGACAGTTTTATATTATGTGTTACAATGCATTTAATGAATCTAGTAATATCAAGCCATCAATCACCTGTAGTCCCCAAAGACTTGTATTTAAAAAAAAAGGCACATGGGAATTAGTAGATTGTTACAAACTGGTGGATGCATAAGCAGTTAACATTGAATCCTCCAAATGAGTCATTGCACTGTTATTACTCAAGGCAAGTCTAGGTCCATTGGGCAGGAAAGTTATCTGAGTGTGATAATCACCATCACCCCATCCCTGGAAAAGGGCACCTTCCCCAAATCTGTGCAAAGAGAGCTAGTCCAGATCAATGTCCTTTGCTTGCCCCCTCGCTCCCTCTCCAAATGAGAGTGGAGGGAGCCATGTCCCTGAGGCTGCCTCACCGCATTGGAATGTCTGAGCTAACAGTGCTTCCAGAGGGTTCATTGCTCCTCTCAACAGCACTGCCCAGACTTTCTGGAGATTTTAATTCACTCCCTAACCTCGCCAACAGTTGCACACAAGGTGCCTTTTTTACACCCTGCTCTCTGTTCACTGAAACACGCAGACCATCTCAGGGGAACAATGGCTCCATTCAAGACTTTTTCAAAAGTGCAGCATATAACCTCCTTACTGTGGGTTGCTGCCAGCCATTATCTGGAGGAAGAAAGACTGTCAGATAAAGTGCCTATGAATTGAAGGAGCACTGGACAGTTTCCATGGAAAATTCAGCTTCAATAAACTGAGTTATGCATCTTTGTATACAAGACCTTTCTACATAGTTAAAAACAACAACAACAACAACAAAAGCCCCAAGAAATGATCCTGTGGAAACTATTTAAATATCATGCATCTATGTTTGAAATTTCAGCTGAGAGCACAAATCTCTTTTGAACTTGTTACATAATGGTCTCTATTTGATGGAAATTGATTTTAATTAGTTGTATATGTTGGGACTACAGAATTTAAGTCATAAAAATCATTTTAAGAAGTGGAATTATATTCCTGCTTTCTTCTTCCATTCTGTAATTTTTCAGATGGGGGGAGGGAGGCTGGTCTCTGACTTCATGGTTGTTGATGCCAACAGGAGGCCCCACATCCCCTACTGCACATATTACAGAAAAATAGATTGGCCCTTTGCCACACTCAACAAGCCAGTCACCAGTTAACCCATTTATAAACAAACCTGAGGTTAGGAACTGAGTAGTCAGCACAGGCACCATTGACAAATACATTGATCTTTGTGAAACAGAAGCTAATTGCTAAGCAGAGGAATTTGCCAACAGACATCTGGGTAGTCTTGAAAGCCAAGGAAGAACTGAAGGAACAAGCCAGCCCTTAGTTTAGGAGTTGCCTTTTCCTCCATTCAAAGTCACTGCCTCAGATTATACCAGGTTTACCAGCTGTCAGCAAATATGCTAATCAGTTCAGACAGTGGGGAGAGGGCCAAAACATGCTTTCCAGGGTTATGTGATATGTGATGGTTGAAGTACTAAGGCAATTTGAGGTTGGTGAAAAACAACCTTGTTAAAGTAGTAGTTAGCTCTACTTCTGGGAGGTGGTTAGGAGTGAGGGTGGAGGGGGTCTGGTGGTGACAGTAAGTGAAGCAGGAGAGACAAACCTAACCATTACCTCTTACATAGCCGCTATTAGGGGCACAGACTTTGGTGTAGGGCCACTTGACTTGAAATCCCAGATTCACCCTCAGGTATGAACCCTTGGACAAGTCACTTACCTCTCTGTGCCTAAATTTTCATCTTCTGTAAATTATTTCTACCCCTCAGCATTGCTGTGAGGATTAAATTAGTTAATGTATGTGAAACACTTAGAATATATAATGGTTTCTTAATGAAATAAAACCCAGAACTTTATTTTTACTGCTAGTATTTAAAAAACATGATCTCCTTGAAATATTGCAAATATCTTATTAATGTTTTGACAGAAATTCATCTATTTTTTTTCTGGAATCTCACTATAATATTTGGTTCAGAGTTACTATCAGCAAAATGTAGGACCAGCTCAAATTATCTTAAGGAGCCATAACTAAAAATTACAAAAGCACAATTTTAAAAAAACTTTGTGCTATACTGTAATAAAATCTCAACTCATAGTCATTGAAGCTAGAGGCTTCTCTAGGTGTAATTTTTAAGGTTTCTTGTTGTTCCTTAGTGGTCAAAATGTTCCTTGGAGGAAGAGAGCTCTGATATAATAAAGGAACAAAAGGAAAATAATATTTCCTTTAAAAACATCATCTTTTCTGTGAACTTTGCTTAGGGAGTAAGTCTGCTAGGAAAATAGCTATGGCTCCTGGGTGACCCCAAGTGCTATGAGTGGCCAATAGCCACAGGTGGAGGACACGGAGGAAGATATGCACAGGCCAATTTGTTCACTGATTCTCCAGTTGGAAACTTGGTGCCAGTCAGTTCCACAAGCCTCCAACAAGCTCATTCTTTGGTTTTTCTGCCATTTCTTCTTTATTAATGTCAGCATTTCACTATCTGCTAGCCTTCCCAGATTGTATTATTAACAGTTATTGTTTTAAGCACTTCCTCACATTGTGAACTACTCATGCCAAAAACTCATAGCAATTGAGTGCTTAACACTGTACCATTCTTTTTTTTTCCATTCAAAGAATATATATTGAGCACCTGCCATGTGCCAAGCATTGTTCTAGGGGTCAGAGACACAGCAGTGGATACAGCAATCAACAAAATCTCTGACTTTGTGGTGCTCATATTCTGGTAGCAGTAAACAGACGATCATTAAACTAGGGTGGAGGAGGGGAGTAAGGCAAATAGTATAGTAGAAGATGATAAATGCTTGGAAAAAGCAAAGCAAGGAATCCAGAAGACGGGAAGTGCTTCAGGGCTTGAGGATTGCAGTTTTAAATAGAATAGTCAGGTAAGAATTCATTGAGAGGTGACATTTGAGTAAAGGCATGAAGAGATAAGTGAGGGTGGAAGACTGTGCTTATTTTCCTCTAGTACACATTCTTTATTTGTCTTCTTTAGTTATTAAACTTTCTCTACCCTGTTTTGACTGGGCCAACACTTGCTTACCACTTTCCCAGCCTCTCTTGCATCCAGACATGACTAAGTTCCAGCCAATGGTGTAGGAACAGGAAGTAAGTATGCAATATTCAGTGACATCTTTAAAGTTGGGGCTGCTTGCCTACGATTTCTTTTCACCCTTCCATTATGTGAGAATTGGCAAGATCTAAGGCAATAGTACTGGTCCAGAGATGGAAGCTCCATGCAGAGAAAACAGAGCTGCCACAGCTCTCCAGGATACTTCTGGCATTATCCTAGAAGAGTTTCACATCCACACTCCCTTCCAATATTGGGAACACATAGTGCCTTCTATGAGGGCAGAAACATGTACACAGTATATCCCCAACATGGAAAGCCAAACCTGAAAAATTATAGGTTCTCAGAAAGTCCAAGAACCACCTTGCCTCAGTGTTTTCCAACACTAATCAAACTCAGCTGTTTGCAGAAGTCACATCTTGGCCCTCCGGAGTCTCACCTCTGAAATCCCCTTCTCTGATCACAATCTTCTCTTCTTCCTCTTCCATTATTAGGCTGAAACTTCCTTTCCTTCATTCTTATTTTCTAGAAGCAGCTTCTCACCCTGTGCTATCTATCTCATCCTGACAAAGACATTGTAAGCAGTGTATGAAAGAATGTCTCCATCAACTGGAGCTCCAGTCCTGCCTTCCTGAGCTACCATACCTTGGTCTAAGGTGTATGTTTCTATTTTAACTCCTCCTTTCTCTTCTGCTTACCTTTCCTCCTGCTTTTCCAGCCCTTCTGATGTCCTTTTGATCTCTTTTTTCCAAATCACTCTTTCCCACTAACATGGCTTGTTCATGTAACTTGTTTTTTAATAATCCTCTAGGCCTAATTTCGTTCATTTTTTAATATAGATTTTACTAATCTGATGAAAAAAGCTAGGAAACAAGGTCTATTAAAGGTTATGAGAAATCCTAGAATAAATAATTAATTTAACTCTATTTAACTCAGAAATTCCCTAGTTTACAAAACATTGCAGAGGGCTCTTGCTATGAAATACTGCCCATGGGCTAGAAAATCTTACCTATTAGTTCTTCCAGATTTTCAGTAGATATAAATCAAATGCTCATAAAATATTTTCCAAAGCAAAGAAAATATGAAGTATCAATTATGAGCCTAGATATGAAAATCCTAAATATAATGTAATCAAACCAAATTCAATAGCATATTATAAACTCATCTGCTCTGATCAATCAGGATTTACCACAGAATTTAAAATTTTTTAGTATTAGGTAATTATTAATAAAAGAATGCATATCAGTAAATCAAAGGAACCTAATTATCATCTTAATAAATAATGAAAAGACAGTTCATAAAATTGAACACCACTTTCTGCCTGATTGAAAAAGTCTTTTTAGAACAAATGATAGAAGTGCATATTCTTAAAAGAATTACAATATCTTTCACGAATAACAGCCATCGTCATACAAATGGTGAACTTCATAGAGGCTACCCATTAAAATGAATACCAAACAAAAATGCCTAATTATGACTGTTATTATTTAATATAGTCTTAATGTTTTATTCAGTATTTTAAGATATAATACATAAAATAGGAATACACACCCTGAAAAGGAAGAGATAAAATTATGATTACTTGTAGAAAGCATGGTTATGTACCTAGATAATCCAAGACAAATCAACTACAAAATATCTTGAATTAATGAGAACTTACTAGAGTGGCTGGATACAAGACATATTAAAAAACCAACAGCTTTTCTATATATGACTAATATTTACTTAGAGATATATTGGGGTAATCTCATTTACAATCGCATAAAAGCATTAAAAAGTGGAAATTAGAGATAGTCATGGTGATATACATACATGTGTGTGTGAGAGTGTTTAATTGTTTTGGAGAAATTAGAGAGATTTTAATAAATAGGAAGAAACACAATATTCTTTCATGGGAAAACTTAAATGTGAAAAATACCATATTTATTAAGTTAAAACTTAACATTTAACAAAATTCCAATGAACTTTTCAAAAATTTGCCAGAAAATGCAGATAATTGATAATGCTGATAATTCTAAACTAATGTGATCATCACATTGGATTTCATTATATTCTTTCTCCTTTTGCTTTTGTTTAAAGTATTCATATTAAGAAGTTTCAAAAATCATTTAAAAAAATAAAATGATTAGCTACAAGACTGCTTGAAAAAAAAAAAAAGATAAAATGAAGGTAGCAGAGGGGATATTTTAGCACCAGCAGTGACTGTCCACAGGCAGAAGACATGTGGTAGCACTAAGTGTCCAGTGGAGAAACACCAGCAGCTGGCCCTAAGTTTAACTGTTCCAGTCATGTGAGCTTTGCTGTGTCTTGCCCTCCTTGGTTTCAGCCATTTTCTAAGCCTGGGTCTCCAGCCTTCCCAGTGATTCTGATATAACACATTTCATTTCCCCTTACACTGGGTAGAGTTGGTTTTTGTTTGCAATATAGAAATCTGACCTGAACAGTTTAGAAAAGAAAAAAAGATACTTCTCAATACAAATGCCCATAGGCTCAAGAAAAAAAATCATAACAGAAATTCTGATATATTTATTTTTATTTTAATATTATATTATTCTAGTATTCAAGAAATTCTGATATATTTAGACCTGAATGACAATTTGAAAAAACCCAACAAACTACATATCAAAACTTGGCTATAACTGCCCTGGTGGTGTGGCTCAGTTGGTTGGAGCATCATCCCATGGACTGAAGGGTCCTAGGTTTGATTCCCTGTCAGGGCACATTCCCAGGTTGCAGGTTCCATCCCCAGTTGGAGCACATACGAGAAGGCAACCAATTGCTGCTTCTGTCTCACATCGATGTTTCTCTCTCCCTCTCTCATTCTTTCTCTCTCTCTCTCTCTCCCTCTCTAAAAGTGATTTAAAAAATATCCTCAGGTGAGGATTAAGAAAAAAACAAACCTGGCTATAACTAAAGCAATAGTGAAGGGAGATTTATAACTTTGAAACATATTTATTGGAAAAGAAGAAAGGTGTATAAGTGATTGATTAAGCACTCAACGCAAGAAACTAGCCAGAGAACACAGAGGAAACTCCAAAAATGTATATATATAAAAGAAATTACTTAAATAGAAAACAACAACAAAAAAAACCCCTGGAGTTTTTAAAAGAGTAGGCAAACTTCTATCAAGAATAATCAAGGTAAAAGAAAAGAGGACACAAATATGTAATGTAGAAATAGTAATAAGCTTTATATTTATTTAAAGGTGACTTAGAGTCAGGTCAAGGTCTAAGTAGTTGATATAACCCATTTAACTAACCCTCACAACAAGCTTTGGAATAAATACTATCATAATTCCTATTTACACAATGGGAAACTGACATACATAGGGGCTAAGTAATTTGCTCAAGATTCATGACCCTAGGGTAAAAAACCCTAGGCATTCTGTCTCCAGGGTCTCTAGTCTTTACCATTATGTGAAAGAAGGAGAGCATAACTAGAGTTGTAGTAGAGAGTAAAAGATCACATGACAGTTATATGAAAAACTTTATGCTGTTAAATTTGAAAAGGTAATATGGACAATTTTCATGTGCAATGCTTTTGTTCATATTTAAAACAAATTTATTTACTCAATAGCTATAGAGGATTCAAAGCTAGAATCCTCTAGCTTTTCTTCTTGAGGTTGTTGTGGTTATTCTGGGTCCCTTGGATTTCCTTATGAATTTTAAGATCAGCTTGTCAATTTATGCAAAAAAAAAAAAGCAACTTGGGTTTTGATAGGGGTTGCATTGTATCTTTAGGTCAATTTGAGTCAGTTTGTATCTCTAGATCAAGGAACGTGGAAAAAAATTCAAAAGGTGTAAAAAGTAAGTTTCTCCTTCATTACCCACTACCTCCCATTCCCCTGACCCAGACCCAACCAATTATGTATCCTCCCATTCATTGTGTGTGCGTGTGTGTGTAAAATTTCACTCAAGTGTAAGTAATATTTCTATAAGAGAAATTGCTGGAAGTTGAATGGTTGTGTTTCAAAAAGGTTTTAGAAGTTTAAAATTTTAAAACTACTGCCAGATTGACCACAATAGAGGTTGTAATAATTTATATTTCCACTGGCAGTGTATATGAGTGCTGGTTTTCCCACTCCCTCCAACAAAGTGCTTTTCAAACTTCTTGAGACTCTCAGTATTGCAGTTCTTGGATTTCACTTCAGGGTGTGTTATTTTCTTTGGCATCTTGCCTCCTCTGTGGAAGGTTTAGGTTTACAGTCTTGGGTGTCTTCACCTTTCCACACCTATGTAGCCTTCACTGTATTTGGTATTTCTTACTGTATTTAAGAGATGTTTGAGGCCAATCATAATTCATTTCTTCTCTTAGATGATGTGATCACTTTCCTGGGTGCCTAAAGGACTGTTTTGTTTTCTTTGAGGTCTGACATACAAGAGTCAAGACAACTCTGGGACATTGGGTATAGAGAGGGTACATACCCTTCCAAATATGAACACTTTATATCTTTTTGACAAAAATGTTGTATAATATATCTAGTATCTCAGAGGAGAAAAGAAGTTCTTACATGAGGTTCCTTAAAAAGCTAAGTAATAAGAGAAAATTGGTAAATTTGGCTTTAACCATATAACCTGTATAACCATAGATATCGTTAACAAAGTTGAAAAAATGTCCAAATATCAGGACAAGAAAGCTGCAACAGAAATAACAGACAAATCATTAGTGTCCTTTCAAGCAGCAGTCCCCAACCTTTTTGGCACCAGGGACTGGTTTTGTGGAAGACAATTTTTCTGTGGACAAGGGGATGGTTTCTGGATGATTCAAGCTGGCCTGGACTGGTGCTGGTCTGTGGCCCAGAGGTTGGGAATCCCTGCTTAAAGAGTATCTTAAAATCACTAGGAAAAATTTTAAATAGGCAAATGATATGAATGGGTAATTTATAGAAAAATAAACCAAAAAGATAATAAACATAAGAAAATATGCTAAACCTCATTTATAATTTAGGAAAATTAAAAATTCTTAAATGAGATAATTTTTTTACATCAGCTACCTAGCCAAAAAAAATTTTTTTAGTCTGGCAAGAATAAATGTTAGAATTAAAAGACATAGGAATTCAAATACTGTTGGTAGGAGTATAAATTGGTACAAACCTTTCAAAGAGCAGTTAGGTAATATCTGGTGAAGTTGAAGATATCCTTATATTACAAACTCCAGTTCCATGTCTGTGTCTATACATAGAAGAATTTCTGCATCTATACACAAAGAGACTTACTATAAGTTCTTTGCAGCTTTGCTGGTAACTGCCAAAAAAAAAAAAAAAAAGATTAAAACAAGCCTGAATGTTCTTCTGTTGAGGAATTCACTAATACATTTGTTTTGTTAACTCATGTGACAGAATGCTATGTAATAGTTTAAGCAAATAAGTTAGATTTCTGAGTATCAACATGGATATATCTCAAAATATAATGCTGAGTAAAAAAAACCTGCAGAATGACATAAACAATATGATACCATTGCTGCAAATTTTAAAAACAAAATAAAGTTTAATCTGGTTCATAGGTACATATGAAATGCATATGTAAACACATGGTTGTATATGTGTATGTGAACTTCATGGCTGTGATTTCCTCTAGACAGTTAAGAAAATGAAAGAAAGTGTACAAAAATCACTTTATCTGTAATGGTTTTGGTCTTTAAAATTATCTGCAGCTGTACTTCATTAAAATTAAGAATTTCTGCTCTGTGAAAGAAACTGTCAAGAGAATGAGAAGACAAATCACAGAATGGGAGAAAATATTTGCAGAAGACACATCTGATCAAGTACATTTATCCAAAATATACAAGGAACACTTAAAACTCAACAATAAGAAAATGAACAACCCCATTTAAAAAATGGGTAAAAGGCCTTAACAGAATCCTCACCAAAGAACATACACACATGGCAAATAAGTATATGAAAAGATGTTTAACCTCATGTCATTTGGAAAATGCAAATTAAAACAGCAGCAAGAAAGCACTACACACCTATTAGAATGGCCAAAATCCCAAACATTTACAGTACCAAATGCTGATGAAGAGTGAAGAAGCAAGAACTCTCATTCACTGCTGGAGTGAATGCAAAATGGTATAACCACTTTGGAGAAAGTTTGGCAGTTTTTTATAAAACTAAACATACTCTTACCATACAATTCAGCAATTATGCTCCTTGGTATATACAAAAATGAACTGAAAACTTATGTTCATACAAAAACCTGCACACAGATGCTTATAGCAGCTTTGATCATAATTGTGAAAACTTGAAAGGAACCAAGATGTTCTTCAGTAGGTAAATGGATAAATAAAATGTGGTATATCCAGACACTGGAATATTCATCACTAAAAAATATGGCCTGTCAAGCCATGGAAAAGACATAGCAGAATCTAAAATGCATATTACTAAGTTGAAAAAGCCAATCTGAAAAGGCTACATACTGTATGATTCCAATTATATGACATTTTGCAAAAGGCAAAAACTATGGAGACAGATCAATGTTTGCCAGGGATTAGGTGGAAGAGAGGGATTAAAAATCAGAGCACAGAGGTCTTTTAGGGCAGCTAAACTAACTATTCTGCATGACACTATAATAGTGGAGACATGTAATTATATATTTGTCAAACCCACAGAATGTACATTACCAAAGGTGAACCCTAATATAATCCCTAATATAATATATGGGCACAGCTAGGGTGGAGAACAAGAATTGTTGAAAGATACTGGGTCTTTGATGGAAAAGTGATCCTGTAAATCAAATCTAAAGTTAAAGACAAGAATAAAAATGGAAGAGTGAGCAGCAAGGAGAGGGTGATTCAGAATTAAGGCAGCAAATAGCTCATGTATGGGAAGCTCCCTGTTTATACCTGGGGACAACAGACTTGAAGGTTGTCAGCAGTTATGGGGCAGTATCTCCCCTGTGCCTTGCCCGGGTAACATTGGATGCTCTTTCTGCCAAGCAGCTCATGCATGCCACACAGACACCCTGGGGCCAGGCAGTGATGGTGTACAGCAGTAGTCCTTTGATGAGGGAACACTGCCATTTGTCATTGCAGTGGGCCCCCAATATAAGACTCGGATGACCTTTCCATTCACCTGCCCTCTAACCATAAATAGGTCAAACAGATCATTGTTCTGGTAATTGAGACTGATTGCTATGTATTTGTAACTTCATTTGCCCAGTGAACTCCCAACATCATAAAATGCAGAGTATTGACAAATAATATGCATATTTATTGTGTATCTGCTATGCAAGGTCTCTTAACATATTATCCTCTTTTGCCCAAGAAAGATCGAATAAGTTAATCTTCAGAGTTACATGGGGAAAAAAACTCTCCAGGCTCCACCCAGGTTTTCTTTGTGTTATGCCAAGCCTTCATGGAAAAGCATTTCTCAAGACACCTTCCCATACATGGATCATTCCAAGGTGACTGGTAATGAATTCTTGAATCTTATTTCAATTTTACCACATCACTTTATTTTAGGTACTTCATAGCTCTTTTTTAACAGTGTAATATATTTTCCTGTTTATTAGTTGTCTAGTTCTACTCATTATCTTGCTGTTTTCCCAGCTCCTGTGATACAGGCTGACACAAAATGGCATCTCAACAAATATTGGCTGAAAGAATGAGTACACAAATGAGCAAAGACCATATATAAAATCTATAATTTAAAGATAAAGCTCAATGCAGATGAAGATAATCCAATTAATTTCCTTTATTTAATTAGTGACATGGCTCCCAAATATAGATCCCCTAGTATACGTTCTAGTCAATGAATAAAGTAAAACATGCACCATCCTTTGTGATTGAAGTCATCAGAAATATGTACCAGGCATGGTGATAGCCACTTGCAGAAAACTCCCAGAAATAACCATCTGACAGTGTTCTTTGGGCAGAACTTAATGGGAAGATTTGGGAGTCTTCCTCTGTGTTATCAGGAAGTATCACCCCAGAGGTAAAATGGAAGTACTGATATTTCATTGAGTTGTGAGGGCTGTATTAGTTTCCTGTTGCTGGTGTAACAAATTACCATAGATTTAGTGGTTTAAAACAACATAAATTTATTATCCTCAGTTATAGAGATTTGGAAGTCCAAGTTCAGTCTTATTGGCTTAAAGTCAAGATATCAGCAGGGCTGGTTCCCTCAGAAGGCTCTTGGGGAGAATCTTTGTTGTCTTTTCCGGTTTCTAGAGGCTACTGTATTCCTTGGCTTGTGGCTCCATCACTCCAGTCTTTGCTTCTGTTGCCGCGTGTTCTTCTCTGATCATCTTGTCTCCTTCTTATAAGGCCCCTTGTGGTGATCTTGGGCTCACACAGATATTGTAAAATGATCTTCCTGTCTCAAGATTCTTAACTTAGTCATACCCATGAAGTCACTTTTGTCATGTATGATACTGTATTCACAGATAGGGATGTGGATGTTGTTAGGGTCCACTTTTCAGGCAGATTTAAAACACAGAGCATTAGCTTTAGGGCCTCACCTTCTAAAATATCAGGTTCTTGTCCAACCTTATCCCTTGGTAGCTGTCCTGATTTACTTTATCTTTGTTTTTTCCTTAGTTATGCTATTATGATGATATAATAACACAATATGTCAGCACAGTTTTATGTTCTTTTTACATTTTAACTCATTTAATGTAGACACAGAAAGATTAAGTAATTTACTCTAGCTAGTAAATAACAAAATCAGGATTTGAACCCAGGCAGTTACTCCCTAGAATTAATATCTACACTGTCTTGATCTTTGATGATCCAGCTTTTTCCTGAACACTCTGGTATTGAGTGTGTATCTCAGTTAAGCCACTTGATATCTCATGACATCTTCTCCAGACTCTGTTTCCCACAAGGGTACACCAACATGATCCCTGTTTTGGGGCCACATCTACCCTCAGGCCAGTAGCCTCCTTCAGCCTCTGAACAGATTTGCATCAACAATCAAATCTCTGACCCCTCAAAACCAAGGACCAGCCCTTGACCATGGTAGCTCCACAGAGGATCAGTCCTTGCAGTCTAGCTGAATACATTCCTGCAGCCTTTACTACAGTATTGAAAAGTATTACTTTTTTTTTTCTGGTTAATGATGCCTTTTATTTTTTTTATTTTTAATTTATTTTAATTGTTGTTCTTTTAAAATTGGGAATGTGACTCATGCTTCTATTTTTTTATTGAGTACATGGAAGCAACAGTTAATGCAATTTGGTCTGAACTCTGAGCATAATTCCACTGTTGGAAGAACAGTCCTACTCAGATTTCTTAGAGGCTGGAGACTCTGCCATAGTTCATTAAAGTTTTTCCTTTTTTCATCTATATTAAACTAAATGCATTCAGACAACACAGAGCTGTTGCTCTGATTAGACTTTTCCTTAACCCAGGAGATCCTAATCTGAGACCAAGGATGTTTCAAGTGGCTTATAGATATACTCAGTGGTCAGCAATAGGTTTCTGAGATTCAAGGGCCACCAGGAAACAAGTAGTAAAGCTCAGTTATGGGCTACAAAGATGGCATTTATTTCTCACCACCTGCATTGGCCAAAGCCACCATCTTTTACCTGCACAACTGTCAGCAGCCTCCTATCTGGTCTGTCTGCTTCTGTTCTTAACCTCCTACCATCTACTTTCCACACTGCAGCCAGAATAATTCTTTCAAAGTGTGAGTCAGTCTATGGTACTTTGTTATAGCACCCTAAGCAGACTAAGGCAAGGTAAGGGAAGAAGATATGTACGGGGCTGATGTAGCAGATTAAAGATGGCCACGAATTCTTTGACATCTTCCCATCAAGAGGTGGGGTCTATGCTCCTATCCCTTGAATATAGGCAAATTCTGTGACTGCTCTGAGCAACAGAATTCAGTAGAAGTAATGCTGTGCCAGTTTGCAGGTTTGGCCTTAAGAGAATGAGAGCTTCCATGTCTTGTCTCTTGGAATGCCCACTCTTGGAGCCCTGAGATGCCATGTAAGAAGCAACTACCATGAAGTTGCCACATTGCTAGGAAGCCTAAGCTAGTCATGTGGATAAGCCATATCTATCAGTCTGTCTGTCTATCTATCTATCTAAAAGGGGGACAGAGAGAGAAAAAGAGAGACACAGAGAAAAAGAGAGAAATGTCAAACAGCCCCCAGCTGATTCAGCCTCCAACATTCAAATTATCTTAGCTAAGACCTCAGACATTGTAGAGCAGAGTCAAAGCTTCCTTGCTGTGTCTTTTCTGAATTATTGACCCAATAAATCATGAGACATAATAATAATAATAAAAGTTTTGGGATAGTTTTTATGCAACAATATACAACTGGAATAAATGGGATTGAAACTTCTCTGGGTTTTGATATTTATTACAGTGTAACATCCCACACTTAGTGGCATAAGACAGTTGATAATTTCTCATGATCCTGGAGTGGTTCTTTTGCTTTGTGTAGTGTTAAGTGGCATCACTGACATGGCTGCCTTAAGCTGGGAGCTTCATTGGGGTGCCTCAGTTCTCTTCCACTTGGCCTCTGTCTCCATATGGCATCTCATTTTCTGGAGTCGTTCTTCATGGTTCTACACTATCTCCAGCAAGATAGCCTGGATTTCCTTGCAGCTTGATGGCTGAGTTCTAACAAGTACTGTTCCCTGAAGACAAATCCCAATACAAGAGCCTTGGCTTACTCATGCTTAATAGAGACCCAGTAAACAGTGCAAGTCATGTGGCTGTGTCCGGTATCGATGTGAGAGAAGACTACACAATGCACTAAAACCAGAAGGCTTAGTTCATTGATAGTCCCCCCCAAAATAATAATCTATTATATTTTATATATAGTTCTGCATTTTAAAAAATAAAATTAAATAGAGATAGTTAAAAAATAAACTGCAAAATTGAATGTAAAAAATATCAAATTAATGGTATACCCATACAAAAAAAAGAAGTTAATCCAAAAATATTTCAGCATAATACCCTAATAGTTATCTTTAGTGAGTTATATTTTAAGAAAAAAACCTTCAAGAGAGCCTTGAATTTTACTTGGTAGGTTTTATTTTTATAGTGATATTGACATAACTCCATGACTATTTTGTGTATATCGTATGATAGAGTAAATATATTGATATTTTGGGGAACCTAGATGCTCCCTGTGTTATAAGGGAAATATAAATGTGTAGTAGGGGAAAGTGAACTTCTTTTTCTTTCTTTCTTTTTTTTTGAAGAGTCCTGACCACTTGTTTCATACTTAGTGGCATAAGACACTAAGTATGAAATGCCACACTTTGTGGTGTTACATTTGAATTGAAGGTGTCAGTGTAAAGTCATGCTTTCCTATAGATTTATATATGTACACACGCATGCACACATTATAGCCTTTCCATAGACAGGACTTAGAAGCAATGATACCTCAGTAGCAATGAGCATAACTACCATCCAGATCTTGTTTATTATCCCACTGAAAGTAATCAGGTTTCCTAAGAGAAACTACTCATTCCAGGTCTAGGTCAGTGAAAGCACAAGGTGAATCTATAAAGCCTTTTTATGCCAAAAAGCAAAGTGCTGAGAGACTAATGGCAACTTGTCAAAAGGGCACAAGAGTTAGCTTCAAGTAGCCCTTACCAACCAAATCTGGGACAATTTGACCCTCAGAAAACCAACAATGCTAATGGATTATAACACTGTGTTGAAATTTTAAAGGGGGATATAGTTCATTTATACAGAGAATGTTAGCTAACATGTAAGAGGAATAATAATTGAATTAGGAATTATTTAGTATTCACCAATGTAATAACCAGCTGGAAATCATCAATAGATCCTAGACACTCTGGGTGAAATATTGTTGTGGAACATGATATTCACACAATCTCCAAGTGCCACCTCCATGGATTACTTATTAATTATGAAGGGAAAAGGTGCTTTTACAACAGGTACTACTTTAACCCCATGATAAACTTAGCATGACCAATAATTGGACAACCTGACATTATGGGTGTCCTGGTGGGATACAATGGAAAGTACACATACATCACTGCATGTATAGTGTTCATGACCAAAATGTTTGACCTGAGTTTAATCATGAGAGTACAAAGTGTCAAAACCATAATGTGGTATATACTATGAAACAAGTGGTCAGGACTCTTCCAAAAAAAAGAAAGAAAGAAAGAAAAAGAATGAATCTCTGAGTTAAAAATATAGCAGGGCACTTTTCTAGTCTAAAAGCTAAGAGATGTGACAAACAAATGCAATGTGTGAACCTTAATTGAATCATAGATTTTAAAAATCAGCTTTAAAAAACATATTGGGATTATTGGGGAATTTGCTTATGTAATATATATTAGATTCTGTTTTGTATCAATGTTAAATTTCTTCTGTGTGATAATGACTTCTTGGTTATGTAGGAGACACATGATGGAGTATTTAGGGATAATGTGTCAGGATGTTTGCAGCTTTCAAATGGTTTAGCAAAAAAATTGTGTGTGTGTGTGTGTGTGTGTGTGTGTGTGTTGAGAAAAAAAGAGAGAAAAAGCAAGTGTGGCAAAATGTTGACAATTGGTGAATCTAGGTAAAGAGGATATGAAGTTTAATGTATTATTCTCTTAACTTCTAAATTTAAGATTTTTTTAATGAAAAGTTGCGGTAAAAAAGTAGAAAAATAAACAGTTCAAGAAAGACAAATACCATATTATGCCTATTAATTCCATTATTACCACCTCACTGTGCTTTGTTTTTAAAAATAATACACAGTACTGCCAAGGTTGTGGGAAGCTTGTACAGTTGAATTGCCAGTGGCATGACCATAGGCTCCTTATGTGGACTGGATAGAATGCCGCAAGGCTTACCATGCATAGGGACACATTCAGACTGGTCAAGGCCATCATTGCTTTGAGGATTCATTTCTAGTCATTAGGTTGGCCTGATTTCAAAAAGAGTAAAATTTTGTGCCTGAAAATTGGAAATGGAAACAACTTAACAATAAAGGTTAACATTAGGAAATTATGCTTCACCACTAGATGGAATATTATATAAGTATTAAACATTGGTTTCAAGACTTCCTAAAATGAAAAACAAAAGGTTATTGTTAGCATTCAGTTATTTTAAAAAAAAGAAGAAAGACTTCCTGTCAGGATGGTGGCATAAGTAAACACGGCTTGCTTCCTTACACAACCACATCAAAATTACAACTAAACTATAGAACAACCATAATCACAACCACCAGAAATTGAGATGAATGGAAGTCCTACAACTTTGGAATTAAAGAAGAAATCACATTGACACAAAGAATGAAACCATAGTTTTCAACGTTCATTCAACATTACTTTGCATATTTTATTTCTTCAAGCTATAGACTCACTCTTTTCAGTAAGTTGGCTATGGAGGATGCTTTTCTCTAGTCTCTCAACTGGCTGGCTTCTATAACTTCTTTAGAAGACTCCAGCTGTTTTGGTCTTGGCATCCTTTCTCCTACTATTGGTAATAGCGTCTCCAGTCTTGCTTTGGGAGAAGCATCCCTCCCTTGCTCTTCTCCAAATGCTGTTTTTGGTGGAGCTGACTCCACACACTGCATCTTAACCAGTAAAATTTGATGGAAGTCACTTTCTGGGAATTATAAGATTAGCTCATAAGAAGCCTTACAGTTTTTGCCTGGTTCTCTTGTAATGCCACTCTTAGAACTCAGAGCTGCCATGTATGAAGTCCAGCTATCCTGCTAGAAAGATCATGTGGAGAATCCCTGATACTACATGGAGAGAGAGAAAGGCCTAGCCTTCCAGTTGGCCCTGCCAGGGTGCCAGGTATGTGAATAAATCTACCTCAGACCTCCCCCTCAAACCAGTACCACCTGGTTGGTGATCCTAATAGATGCCATAAGAAGCTGAAGAAACATCCAGCAGAGACCTAGCTATACTTCAGACACTTTCAGTGACTGTAGAGCTGCTGTGGTTAAAGTGTTTGTTTGTTTGTTCATTTGTTGTGAGTAACATAATCCAGTTGCCTAGTTTATGCCTTGTGTAAGTTTCCTATTGCTGCTATAACAAAATGCCACTAATTTTGTAGTTTGAAACAACACAGTTTTATTATTTTGCATTTCTGAAGACCAGAAGTCCAAAATAGGTCTCACTGGGTTAAAAATAGGGTGTTGGCAGTTCTGTGTTCCTTCTAGAGGCTCTAGGGGAAAATCCATTCCCTTAGTTGTTTTTTTTTTTTTTTTTTTCTGATTCTAGAAACTACCTATATTTCTTTGCTTGTGGTCCCTTCCTCCATCTTCAAAACCAGCAGCATTGCATCTTCCAGTCTCTCTGACTCTGCTCTCATCATCACATCTCTTTGAGTCTCCATCTTCCTCTTCCTCTTATAAGGACCCATGGTGATTTCCTTGGGCCCACCCAGATAATCCACAATTATCTCCTGATGTTAAAATCCTTGATTTAATCACATCTTTTTACTATGTAAGGTAGCAGATTCATAGGTTTCAGGGATTACAACATGGATATATTTAGGAGGCCATTATTCTGCCATAGAGGAATATTTCTGGATACCACTGCATCATCTCATGAAAGCCAAGAAGAAGTTAAACCACTGAGGTTTAGGGAGGACAAGAGCCTTGTCATTTCTAGGGACTTGAGCAGCAGGAGTTAATAACAACATGAAAAGCTATCACACTTTCCCTGGCCTGGTAGCTCAGTTAGTTAAAGTGTCATCCCAATATACTGAGTTTGTGGGTTTGTTCCCCAATCAGGGCACAGCCAATGAATGCACAGATAAATGGAATAACAAATTGATATCTCTCTAAAAATCAATTTAAAAAAAATTTTTAAATAGCTCTGGCTGGTGTGGCTCAGTGGACTAAATGCCAGCCTGCTACTGAAAGGTTACCACTTCGGTTCCTGGTCAGGACACATGCCTGGGTTGCAGGCCAGGTCCTGGGTTGGGAGCATGTGAGAGGCAACCAATCGATGTATCTCTCACACATCAATGTTTCACTCCCCTCTCTTTCTCCCTCCCTTCCTGTCTCTCTAAAATAAATCAATAAAATCTTTTTAAAAATACATTCATCAATTGATTGAATAAAAGAAAAGGAAAGCTGTCACACTTAAGAAGCTCTTAGTGTGTATCAGTCACTGCCCTACGAACTCCACGTGTATTAACTCATTCAATCCTCACATCAGCTGTATGAGGTAGATACTGTTATCTGCCCACATTTTATACCTGGGGAAATGAAGGCAGAAAGACCTTATGACTAGAGCTATGCCATTGTTGTGAAGAAGCTCCAAAGGCCTCTCAGTCTCTGTCTTTTAGCTCACAATTCCAAATTCCTGGGACAGATCAGCCAGCTTGGGTGAGGCGACCATCCTAAACTGTGGTTGCTGGGAAGGTCTGGTGGCACAGGCACAGCCATTGGGTGCTACTCTCAAAAAAGGGGTTTATATGAGAGATGCAGTCATCACAAGAAGTGATCACTTCAAGAGTAAAGACTGCTCTGGGAGCCTTCTTTGGTAATAAAAAAATAAATAGCCTGAGTTAAATTTAACACATAGAGTGATCTGTGGAAATCTGTAGGGAAAATACTGTTTTCTATTATCTTCAATGTTATATAATCTGATTTTGCAACTGTTCAGCCAATTAGGAAATAAGAAATTGGGGCTAAACATTGCTTTAAAACTAATAGAATGATTTATTATTGCATTGTAAATTGAGTAATAATTTCCAGATAGTGGAGAACAAAGATTTCTGTGGTTAAAAAGCATGGCAAATGTGATGTCTCTCTCAAAATTTACATCTCATATCCAATTTACTCTGTTTATTGGTTAACCAACAAATCTATTGTCTTTAGCACAACTATTCACATATCTTCCTCTGGAATATTCCCATCTTAACACCAATTTAGATAGCTCTGAAGTAGAGCACAAATAAACTGAAATATTTATGGAATTTCACCTTCTCATCTTAGCAGCTGAAATTTAAACTCTATTCAAGTACAGTTTTGTTTCTTTGCTAATAACATCGAGTTTTAAATGCATAGACCAGTAATTCTTAAAGTGCAGTCCTGGGTCTAACAGCAGCAATATCTGGAAAATTTTTAAAATGCAAATTCTCAGGCCCTACCTCAGACCTATTGAATGGAATATTCTGGAGGTGGGATCCAAGAATCTGTGGTGTAACAAGCCCTCCAGGTGATTCTAATGTAGGCTAACTGGTGAGAGCTGCTACAAAACACTCTTCAATGGCCATGCCTGGTAATACTGAACTCAAATGGACCTCTCATAGCCCACAAATCCTGAAGCGCAACAGTTAGCTTGTGACCAACCATCCTGGTTTGTGTGAGACTAATGGGTTTTTTAGAGAACGGGATTTTCTATTAAAATTGGGGCAGTCCTGTGCAAGCTGAGATGGTTGATCACCCTCTTCTAGTCTGCCTCTCCCCTTTTTACAGGTGAGAAAACAGGGATTTATGGACTCACTCTAAGTCCTAGAACTAAGACATTGTAAAGGCAGGACTCATACAGAAAGTTTAATTCAGAGACTGGGTGATTATCCATCATTCCATACCACCTACTAACTGCATGAGAGCCCCTACCTGCTACACGGCAGAGTGGTGGGTGGCTGGAGCCAGTGGTGCTGGCTTCTCTGAGTCCAGGCCCTGAGTCTGCCCCATCTGAGGAGTATCCCTCTTGGAGATGAAAAGAAGTTCAATTAACGGAGATCAGAAAAAGATACCTTTTCTCCATCCTTCACCAGTTATATAGTATAGTACAGTACAGTATATTATAGTATAAAATGGTAGTCTCCCTTTATCTGTGATTTTTGTGATTTTTAGTTACCTGTGCATGGTTAATGTGGTCTGGAAATGTTGAGTGGAAAATTCCAGAAATAAACAATTCACAAGTTTTAAATTGTACCTCATTCTGTGTACCTCACTTCATCTCATCATGGAGGCATTGTATCATCTTACATCATAAGAAGAAGGGCAAATACTATGTAGTAAGCTATTTTGAGAGAGAGGGAGAGGCCACACTCACATAGCTTATATTAGTGTTTTATTATAATTGTTCTATTTTGTTATTAGCTATTGTTAATTCTTACTGTGTCTAATTTATAAATTAAACATTATCACAAGTATGTATGTATAAGAAAAAACATAGTATATGTAGAGTTCCATACTTTCTGTGTCTACTGGGAATCTTGGAACATGGATAAAAAAGGACTACTGTGCAGTATAGTATAGTACAGTACAGTATAGTATAGTATAGTGACAGTGGCCTGGCTTTGAATCCTAGCTGCACTTCCTAGCCCTGTGACCTTGGGCAAATAACATCTTCTAGCCCTCGGTTACCTTATTTAAAAAGTGGGGATAAAGACAGGACTGAGATGAAAGGGTTAAGTGTGTGAAGGCACATAAAGCCCTAAACCCAGTGCTGGGCACACAGTAAGCAGTCAATGCATGCAGAAAAGAATAGTGAGGGAGACCACTCTTGTCCTTTCCCTCCAAGCCTTGGTCCCAACCCACCTGGTAAGCTCTTTTTCCCACTACACAGCAGGAGATGGTGAGGAACCAAGGGCTGAGAGATTATTCATTCACTAAGCACTATACACTGATTAGCTTTAGCACCCTACACAGTACCAGGCACACAGTAGGTGCCCAATACATATTTTCAAACAAATAAAATGCCTCCTAGAAGCCAACTATAATATCGAGTATTGAGGATACAGAAATAAACATGATAGTCCAGACCACATAGAAACAATCTAATAAGGAAGACAGATATTTCTAAGTAAAGATAATAACAGTACAACAGTCATCATAACAGAAGCATGCAAAACAGAATTGAGTGGACACTAGAGGAGCACTGAGGAAGGGCCTAACTGATGCTGCAGATGAGAGGGATTAGGAAGGCTTCCCAGGAGGACAGCAGAAGCTGAATCCAGAAGGACAAATGGGGAATCAGTCTTAAGTGAGCTGTGGGTGTTCCAGGAGAGTAACAGTATGGACTAAGGACAGAGGCTTGAAGACCACTGTGGCTTAGTGAGAGACTGTTAGACCCAGCATGTCCAGGGTTGGGTCTCTGTCCTCCTTCCTCCAGCACATATGTGCACTGGGTCTCCTGATGTGAATACAACTGAGTGGCAGGAAAATTAGACAGCAGAGTAAAGGCTTCTGTTCTCAGCTTTGAAGAAAATTTATTTTATATTCATTTTTGTTCTCTAGAGCCAAGTTCATGCTTCTGCAAAGACTGGGTGTTTCCTAAATGCTTCAAACAGACTGGCAGAGCAGCGATACAGGCAGCCAAAACTGTGAACAGTCTCCCCAATTGTTCTGGGGACTTGCTGTTCTCCAGCCCTTTACCCTGAGGGGCCCTGGAGGCTGGATGGGCAGGCCTGGTATTATCCACACTGACAGAAATAGACTTCCAGACACGGAAAAGCAAGGCACACAAAGGGAGATACATACCCAGCTGTTGGATGTGTAGCTCCAGATGCATTTTTTGGCCCTAAAGTGAAAATTGGATATTTCTGACTGTTTTCTACAAAACTGAACTTGGACAAAACTTCATGTAAACAAATTTATTTCTCCAAATCAGCCATTCATCATTTCACAATTAGATTGTGATTTATTGGTTTCTAGAATTAGATTAAAGCAGTTGGTAGGCAATGACTTATTAAAATGATATCTGGCAAAAAAGAAAAAAGGTTCCAAGTTGGTTTGAACTCCAAATGACTCAAAATGTAATATTACATCTTCTCTCTGACCTCCCCTTTTTAATCCTATTGAATTCTGGCTAGTTTCATATAAGGTTTATTTGTCCTGATCAAAAGCTTAATAGACTAAAACAAAATTACTGTACTTAAGATATATGGCTCTGAGGGGGACTAAAACTCGTTTTCTTCCTTAGATTTACAAGAAAGTCAATTTCAGCTCAATAGCCGTTTTTTCTTTCCTGGGGAGGTCAAATGGGTTTCAGTCGCAGAGAAGTAAACAGAAGTGATCTCATTCATTAAGAAAGCATAATATAAATAGACAGGGGGAGGTTAAGAATAGTATAGGAAATGGAGAAGCCAAAGAACTTATATATATGACCCATGGACATGAACTAAGGGGTGGGGGGAGTGCTGGAGGGAATGGGGATACTGGGGGAAGGGGATAAAGGAGAGAAAAAAATGGAACAACTGTAATAACATAATCAAAAAATATACTTAAAAAAAGAGAAAGCATAACATTAACAAAATTCAAGCAAGTCTTCTCTTAGTAAATTGACCTCTCAGAACAAACTAACACTATTTCTAAATGACCACAATTTACAAGTGGCTGTTCTAACTCCTTCCTCCATTTACAGTAGTAAACAAATATAATAACCTGAGGAAATAAATTGGGCATAAACATATCCACATAAGGGAGTCAGAATGGTTTAACAGGCTCTAATCCCAGCTCTGGTCTCTTAAGAAAACCTTAAGAAAGCCACTAAAATGTCTAGGTCTCCTTTTCCATGTCTTTAAATGGGGAATGAAAAGTCCCTGTGCTGAAAGTATATTGGTGGGTTGGGAAAGGAAAGGGGCAGAAGGGAATGGGGTATGACTTCTAATGAACAAAGGCTTTCTCTTTGCAGATGATGAAATGTTTTGGAATTAGATAGTGGTAATGGTTGCAGACCTTTTCAATATACTAAGAACCACTGATTTGTACACCTTAAAAAGGGTGAATTTTATGGTATGTGAATTATATCCCAATTTTTAGAGAAAATACATGTGGTACTTCCCAGGGCTAAAAAATCAAGTGGTTTGTTGTTGTTGTGGTGGTGTGGTTTTTTTTTTTTGTTTTTGTTTTTGTTTTTTTAGTGAGGATCAGTTGTATTAGGTGGGAGCATTTTTTGTTGTTTGCTTTTTGGTTACAATTAATAGAAACCTTTACTGATTCACATGACCAAACCGCAAGATGCCAGAGACCCTGGAATTAGAGATTTCAGGTGGGCCACATTCTCTCTGCCTTTTATCTTGGCTTTTTTTGAACATCATCTTCATTTCCTCAGGCAGGGGAATAGGTATTTTTGGCTGGTAGACAGGAAAGTTTTATTTTTGTCACCAGAAGGGTCAGAGTCTTTTGTTCTGTGGCCTGAAGTTCAAAACTACTGCAGAATCATCCCAGTTGGCTGGTTTGGGTAAAATATGCAACCTTAAACTTGTCACAGTAGCTTGAGAGAGAGTGTCTGTTGTTCACTAGAAAGAAAATAATGGTTTCATCAGTCCTCCAGTGACAAAGGTTCACTTTACTTAGAATAATATAAATGTATTATTATTTAAGATGAAATAGAGATAAACATGTGGTGCCATCAAGTGCAAATAACTCATCTGAAGTGATATGAAATGAACAGATATTGTACCTTCTATGGAATCTGCTAAGTTCTCCCTACATTCACAAATTATAGTTATGTTCCATACTGGGGCATACATACTGAGCCTGGAAGCTGGCAAATTTATTTAGACGCATCCCATTTCAGGAATCATAAAATGTGGAGGAAAACATGTATGAGAATCACAGAAACATGAAATTATTTCTATTTTCAGATGAGGTTTTAAATGATGAAGTGACTAACCAAAAGTGACATGGTTCATTTAATGACAAAACTGGAAATACAACCCAGCACCCCTGATGCTAGAGTTCTCCAGAAACTCCTCTACTAACAAACTTCCCATGACAAGAAATTCATCAGAACAAAATCTTGTCAGCTCTGCCATGGCCTACAGTTGGAATTAGGAGTCCTCCAGGGCTTTTAACCTAACTAATCCCTACAGTTGGGTTGGTGTGTCTTTCAATGCAATACAGGAAGTACTTTTAAAATATTTTAAATCAGGTACAATAACTGGAAATTCAGAGTCAAACAGATATAAATGCATTTATATCTGTTTGCAGTTTATTATTATTTTCAAATAAAATACATTTTATTATTATTTTCAATAATAATAATAAAAAAGTCAAGACAATTAAAAGGAAAATATGTTGAGACTATGCGAATGATAATGAAAATGGTCAGTCGGATTAGTATTATGCTTTCCATTGTCAAATTCTCAGCATGACCAAATTTATCTGACCTTGTTTGGATCTTTTCTTTCTTTTAAAATTACTATTTAGTTATTAGAAATTAATTATGTATATTTAGCAATCGGCTCTGAGCTCCTATAGCACACCTGTGTCAGGGCACTCAATGATCAATTATGGCACTGATGGAACACTTTTTATTAAAAATATATTTCATTGACTATACTATTAGAGTTGTACAAATTTTTCCCCCTTAGCCATCCTCCACCTGGTACCCTCATTCCCTCCAGCAATGCCCCCCTTAGTTCATGTCCATGGGTCAAGCATATAAGTTCTTTGGCTTCTCCATTTCCTATACTGTTCTTAACATCCCCCTGTCTATTCTGTACCTGCCAATTTGTACTTCTTAATCCCTGTGCCTTTCCCCCTATTCTCCCCCTTCCCCCTCCCAGCTGATAATGCATCAAATGATCTCTGTATCTATAATATAGAGCTTGTTTGCTTAGTTTGTTTTTTAGATTCAGTTTTTTATAGTTGTGAATTTATTGCCTAAATTTTAAGGTTCATAGTTTTGATCTTCTTTTTCTTATATAATTCCTTTTAACATTTCATATAATAATAACTTGGTGATGAAGAATTCCTTTGGTTTTACCTCATCTGGGAAGCACTTTATCTGCCTTTCAATTCTAAATGGTAGCTTTACTAGATAGAGTAATCTTGGTTGTAGGTCCTTGCTTTTCATCACTTTGAATATTTTTTGCCAGTCCCTTCTAGCCTGCAAAGTTTCTTTTGAGAAATCACCTAAAAGTCTTTTTTTAAAGATTTTATTTATTTATTTTTAGAGAAAGGGTAAGGGAAGGAGAAAGAGGGAAAGAGAAACATCAGTGTGTGCCTCTCATGTGCCCCCTACTGGGGACCTGGCCCACAACCCAGGCATGTGTCCTGACTGGGAATCAAACCAGCAACCCTTTGGCTCACAGGCGCACACCCAGTCCACTGAGCTACACCAGCCAGGGCTGGAGAAAATCAGCTGAAAGTCTTATGGGAACTCCCTTGTAGGTAACTCTCTGCTTTTCTCTTGCTGCTTTTAAGATTCTATCTTTAATCTTTGGCATTTGAATTATGATGGGTCTTGGTATGGTCCTGTTTGGGTCCATCTTGTTTGGGGCTCTGTGCTCTCTGGACTTGTATATCTATTTCCATCACCAAATTAGGGAAGTTTTCTTTCATTATTTTTTCAAATAAGCTTTCAATTTTTTTCTCTTCCTCTTCTCTCCCTGGCACCCCTATGATTTGGATGTTGGTACGTTTGAAGATGTGTCAAAGGCTCCTTAACCTAATACTCTGGTTTCTCTTGAGATCCTATAAATCTTTCACCTTTTACTATCCTCATTTTTTTAAGTTCTTTTTTCTTCTTGCTTTTCTGATTGAATGCTTTATTCTTTCTTATGTTTCAAATTGTTTATTTGATTCTTGATTTCATCCTTGACACTGTTGGTTCCCTGTAGATTTTTCTTTATTTAACTTAATATAACCTTCATTTTTGCCTGGGTCTTTTTTATGCTGTTGAAGTACCTAATAAGTTCCTTGAGCACTCTAATAACCAGTCTTGAACTCTGCATCTGATAAGTTGCTCATCTCCATTTTGTTTACTTCTCCAGACATCTCTCGATGTCTCTCTGTGCCTCCCTGTGCATCTCTGCCCCTCCTACACATATGAATGAAATGTGGCTTCTTTAAATCCTTAGATTATTGGACATCCATACAGCTTGATTTTCTGACAATTCTGGGTGATATTTGTTTTGTAGTCTAGTTGTAATTTTTTCTGTAGATGTGGGAGAAGGTGAGGTGTATTTACCTATGTCTCCATCTTGACCAGTTGGAACACTTTTTTTCTATCTTTTTAAATTCCTCTAATGCATTCTTTTTTTAATTTTTCAATTATAGTTTACTTTTGATATTATTTTGTATTGGTTTCAGATGTACAGCATAATGGTTAGACAATCATATACATTACAAAGCATTCCCCCCTGATATTTCTAGTACCCAGTTGGCACCATATGTAGTAACTGCAATATTATTGACTATGTTCCCTATGCTGTGCTTTACATCTTTGTGACTAGTTTGTAACTACCAATTTTAACTTATTAATCTCTTCATCTCTTTAAAAATATAGAACACTTCATGAAATTGAGAGTCATCCTTGCACAGGGGCCATGTTGATCTTGTCTGTGTCATTTTAATTTAACATATGTGGTACTGAAGCAAGCCCTGGAACACTTTTATCTTGATGTAACATCATTACAGCCTAGTTTGCTCCTTTGCAGTGCACCTACAAGAAAGGTGGGACAAACGATGAAAGGCCAAAAATAGGAGGGAAAAAATGAATCAGGAGAACCTTCTTTCATATTTTTTTATTAAAATGGAATTTCTAGAATACAATCTCCAAGTATAATGAGGTTCTTTTTAATGTATAAGTATATTATGTTAGTATTTTTTTTATCCCAGATTTTACTTTACGAAAGTAAAGTAGCCCAGTTCCGGCCAAGATGGAGGCATAGCTGGACACGTTCCTCCAACAACCAAGATTAAGGACAACAAAAATATAGAACCAAAAAAAAAGAAAACCCAACCAGGACAAAGAGAAAATTGAATAGTGCAGGAGTCCGACAACAATCACCCAGACTGGTAAGAGGGGCGGAGTCCACGGCTGCAGCTAGGGAGTAGGGTCGCGGCAGGATAAGCTGGTGTCCTGGGTGCACGGTCACTCCAGGCACACAAGCGGTGGTGTGCTGAATGGGAGCAGACGCAGCAAGGTGTACAAGGAGGCTGGCCACGGACACTCATTCACGCACAGATAAACCAAGCGAAAATGGGCAGCAAGACAGACTGCGCAATGCAGGGCCCCAGCGCCGGGAAGTGAAGCCTAGGCACCCATTGAAAACACTTGTAGAGGATGAGGTGCGAGGAGGGAGTCCTGGCCTCACAGGAGAGTTTGTTGGGGAGACCTATGGGGTCCTGGAGTGTGCGCCGGCCCACCCTCATGGAAATCAGCTCCGGAGGGGCCCAGTTTGATAGGGGAAAGAGGCTGAGGGGACTGGAAGCTGCAAGAGAATGTGGAGCAAGCGCCATTGTTCTCTCTTGGACCCCGCCCCCACATCCAGCATCACAACCCAGCGACCTGGCTGCCCCGCCCTGGGGAACACCTAAGGCTCTGCCCCTCACTACATAGCAGCCAAAACCAGACAAAAACAGAAAGACCAAAACCAAGGATGGCTCAGACGGGAGAGCAGACCGGGACCCTGGAACTGATTCATCTGAGCAACCAGGAGGTAGTCAACCTATCAGATGCAGAGCTCATAGCTCTGGTAGCCAACCTATCAGAAGCACAGTTCAAAGCTCTGGTGATTAGGAAGCTCACAGAAGTGGTTGATTTTGGTCACAAATTAGATGAAAAAATGGAGGCTACAATAAGTGAAATGAAGAAAAACGCACAGGGAACCAATAGTGATGGGAGGAAAACTGGGACTCAAATCAATGGAGTGGATCAGAAGGAAGAAAGAAACAACCAAACAGAAAAGAATGAAGAAACAAGAATTTGAAAAAATGAGGAGAGGCTTAGGAACCTCCAGGACATCCTTAAACGTCCCAATATCCGAATTATAGAGGTGCCAGAAGGGGAAGAGGAAGAGCAACAAGTGGAAAACTTATTTGAACAAATAATAAAGGAGAACTTCCCCCATCTGGCAAAGGAAATAGACTTCCAGGAAGTCCAGGAAGCTCAGAGAGTCCCAAAGAAGTTGGACCCAAGGAGGAACACACCAAGGTACATCATAATTACATTACCCAAGATTAAACTGAAGGACGGAATTCTAGAAGCAGCAAGGGATAAAGGCAGAGTCACCTACAAAGGAGTTCCCATCAGACTGTCAGCTGATTTCTCAAGAGACCTTCCAGGCAAGAAGGGGCTGGAAAGAAGTATTCCAAGTCATGAAAGTCAAGGACCTACATCCAAGATTGCTCTATCCAGCAAAGCTTTCATTTAGAATGGAAGGGAAGATAAAGCACTTCTCAGATAAGGTCAAGTTAAAGGAGTTCATCATCAGTAAGCCCTTATTAATGAAATGTTAAAGGGATTTATCTAAGAAAAAGAAGATAAAAAATAGGACAGTAAAAAGACAGCAAACTCACAGATATTAACAACCACACCTAAAACAAAAGCGAACTAAGCAAACAGCTAGACCAGGAGCAGGAACTCAGAAATGGAGATCACGTGGAGGGTTTGCAACAGGGGAGTGGGAAGAGGAGAGAAGGGGAAAAGGTACAGAGAATAAGTAGCATTGACGGTGGATAGAAAATAGACAGGGGGAGGGCAAGAATAGTGTGGGAAAAGTAGAAGCTAAAGAATTTATGAAACAAGGTCATGAACTAAAGGTGGGAATGTGGGTGGGAGGGGGTGTGCAGGGTGGAGAAGAATGATGGGGAAGAAATGGGACAAATGTAATAGCATAATCAATAAAATATAATATAAAAAAAGAAAGAAAGTAAAGTAGCCCACAAGTGTGGTATTATGTGCCTTTAGAGGTTCTTTGCAATTTTCCCTTTCACAACTGTTAAATAGCTTTTCTCTCCAATATTTTTTCCTGCATAATGATTTTTATGGAAGTAAATATAGTAAGCACTTTAAAGTCTTACCAGTTGTGACTATAAAATAATGGAACTTTAAAAAAATCTAACCATGTATCTGGAAATATAAAAGAAACATGCATTTATTTATTAGGAAATCACACACACTTCTCATGAGGATGGCATTGTGCAAAATGTTTTGGAAATACTCTTTTTAAATTGTCTTCAGCACAAGATTATGAGGTTTTGAATGAAAATTAGGTTATCTTGTAGTGCCTCATTTTTTTAAAATTAAAAACAGAGCCTCAGATCTAGGGTAAAGAGCAATGAATTTGGAATCAGGAGATCTGGATTCAAGTTTCACTTCTGTAACCTGCTAGTTTTGTAACTGTGTATCCCTTAACTTTTCTTAACCTCTATTTTCTCCTCTACAATTTCAGAATAAAAGTACCTACATCAGGGGTTATCCTGAAGACTATAGGAAACAAGGCATCGTTGTAGCACCTTGTGAAATGAAACACACTGTCCAAATGTAAGTTATTGTTGGCCCAGCTTGATTAGAATTGAATGGACTTGATTATTTCCAAAATTCACATGTAACTACTGAAAGCATAAATATTTCATTATTGAAAAAGTATTTAAAAGAACATGGAAGAGGCAATGATACCTCAGGTCAATTTGTTGAACCCAAATGAGAATTCAGCTGAGATCCAGAGCAATATAGTTTATAGTAACATCCTCCTTACCCTCTGGGTCCTTAGCATTCTCATTTCTTCCTAATCCTCTGCTATCTAGCGCCCACTCCAATGGAGTGGGCGCTGCTGGCTAAAGTCAGGGCATTTGTGAAAATAAAATCTGAAAGAATTCTGGCTGGGCTTTTCATAAGACCATTACCCTTTCTCTCTCACCTAGCAGCCTGGGCCAACCAGCAATCCTCATTTTCAGTGACTGACTCTAGGACTATTGCTATCCTTGTCATTTTAAGATAGCCTTGACCTGAAGGGCAGGAGCACACATTCCACAGGCGAGCACAGGCCATGAGTAGGCTGTTTTGTACAGGCTGAGACTACAAGTGAGAAATCAAACCTTAGCCCAGCCAAGACACAGTCACTCCCACTGCTAAGCAGATCCCAGCCATCCCACCTTCAACCCACTCAGTCACATGAATGAAATATTTAGCCAGGTTACCCCAAGTTTCTTGCTGTAAAATTGATCCTTTGTGGGCTGCTGGAGCAATTACTGAAATCTGTCATCTGCAATACTCTTTTCAAACCTAAAAGTATTCTTTCTTTTCATTTTGCCTGTTAATCAAAAAAATAAAATAAATAAACAGCAATCACTTGGGTATTCCAACAATGCTTTACCACATCGAAGCTACAAAATAGAACAACAGATATTTTATTACATTCCTCATCACCTTTTTTTTCTTTTTCTTCTTAGTTTTAAAAGCGTGCTTTGTTTATAAGAAAATAATGTAGAAAAATTGCTTAACATTCTGATGGGAAAAGAAAACCCCTCACTCGTGGCTGTAAATTTTTGCATATGGTAACAAGTCATCCTGCCCCATAACCTTATTAATCAAGATTTTACTGTGGGCACCCTCTCAGGATTCCACTTCAGTGCAGGGTTGTGTAGTGAGTACAAGGAAAGTATAAAGTGCCTTAAAGAAAGGGCAAACACAAATCTAATAACATTTCAAATAGTCTACAAGATATAACTGTCACAGTGACAGATTAAACACAATGAATACTCTGACCCAAGATTTGGTTATTCTTAGAGCCACTACAGATTATTACACACACACACACACACACACACACACACACACACACACACACACCTTAGCTTTTTGAAAGGAATTCTTTGAGGTGAAGGAATCCTAATAGGATTCCTCTGTCATTATTTTATAACCATCAACTTAGAAGCTGAATATTTGGTGTTTGAAGGTAAATTAGATATAAGGCAGCAGATCAAATGTTCAAATATTCTCATCCAGCAGTAATCAGTACCTCAGGCCCATTTTGTAAAGTATATATTTTTGCTTTACAAAAATATATATTTGTAAGTTATACAAATATAACTTACATGTCAGTTATGTATTTTCTTATTTTCTGTTGCTGGCCATAAGCATTTGCAAAACATATACAATTGCTTATATCCACTTAGTGCCTCATTTATTAGTTTCTCAAACTTGGACAGATTTTTGAGTCTTAGTATTAATGTTAACTTGGGAAATATTTAAACAATGATAAGATTAAGCATTTCTTTTTTTCCTCTTAATGGAGACTCAATAGTCCTTCCCAATGAGTATTTTAAAAATATATATATATTTTAATATTAAATATATATTTTTAATTTTAAAAATAATTCAGTTTTACTTTTGAAAATTATAATATGGAGATTTGAAAATGAAGAAAAAAGTCAACTGTAGTACCACCACCAAAAGAACTTAACATTTTGTTGCATATACTTTGAGAAATATTGTATTTAAATATATGCCCAGGATTGTTTTGGGTGCTGAGAGAAAAAGACATGGATGGGTCATGGTCCTTGTCCCCAAGGACTCACAAAGAAAGCATTTGAGTAATTAATCAGGAGCTAGTTTATTGGTATAAAAGTTAGTTGACATTTGATAGTTTTCCATGTTTTGAATATTTATGGTTTCAAGCCTAATTGAAAACAGTTCAATTCTAGCTATGTCAAAGTATACTACACCCTCACTGAATCTACTACAAAGTCATTTTAACTTACTACCTTTTATGTCTTGTTCATTTGATCCTAATTTAAACAAATGGATTTGATGGTGTCCAAACATGTTTATCAGTTTGGGTTGTTATACTGATTCTTCTAGGGAAACATCTATTTCTCATTGTATTTTGGATGATAGATCCTTGAGATATACATAGGTGGTATGTAGAGAAATAGATTTCATGGCCAAAACTGTTTGGGAAATTCTGGGTTAAACAACCATACAAAATAAAAAATAAAAAACTAATTTTTGATGGGTGGTCAAGCTAAACCTGGAAATGAAAATAATAAAGATTCTAGAAGGAAATATAGGGAAATATTTTCATGACCTTGGGGAAGGCAAAAATTTCTTAGCAGGACATCAAAAAATTGACAAATTTGACTTCAACAAAACTTAAAACATTAACTAATAAAAAGATACATTTTAAAAAATAAGAGAGTAAAAAGGCAATGCAGACTGGAAGAAAATATTCACAATTCACTCTGACAAAGTACTTATATCCAAAATACATAAAGAACTCCTATAGATCAATAATAAAAAGATAAACAATTAAAAAAGACAAAACTAAAAAAGATTAGGCAAAAGACCTGAAGGAATGTTTCACAAAAGAAGATATATAAATGATCAATAAGTACATGAAAAGGTTCTTAACATTACCACTCATCAAGGAAATGCAAATTAAAACCATACTGAGGTACCACTTCACATCAACTAAAATAATTATAAAATAAAAATATTTAAATAATATTCATCAGCAAAGATGTGAACCAGCTGGAAACAACTTGCCACTCAACAGATAGTTACTGACAGCCATAATTTCCATTCCTAGATGTACTTCTCAGCATCTGTGTGTGTGTGTGTGTGTGTGTATAAAATATCTGTCAGCACGCGCACACAGAATGAAAGTAACATCCGTGAAAAGACTGGCGTAAGAATGTTCATAGCAGCTTTAGTTATAATAGGAATGAACTACTGATTCATGCAGCACCACATATATGAATGTCACAAACATAAACCACTGATTCACAAAACAACACAAACCGTGCCAAGGGAAAGAAACAAGCCCAAACTAGTATGTACTATACATCTTTTATGTAAAATACAAGAACAGGCAAAACTTAGTTACGGTGATAGAAATAATTTAGAATAATGAGTACCTCCGGGGAGAGTCTGGGGGTGACTGGAAAAGAGCTCAAGGAGCTTTTTGGAGTGATGAAATGTTCTCTATCTTAATTTGAGCAATGGTATTATAAGTGTATACTTTTTGTAACTTCTAATTTTCATTTAATTCCAATTTATAGAAAAGTAACAAGGCTACTACAAGGAATTTCCGTATTCCCTTTATCCAGATCACCAACTGTTGAATGTATATATTTATTGAAATGCATTGAACTGTATGTTTCATGTCTGTCTGTATGTTTATTTGCATATAGTTAAATTAAAACTGCATGTTTAATTTATGCAGACTAATTTGCATAAAATTTGGCCTTATGAAGGGGGGACGAGGCTGTTTTACTAAAAAGATTCTCAGAATATGTTAAATCTTCAAAAGAATGTTACATACTTGTAACACAAGTAATTATGCATTACTTGCCAGATATTTTTGGATGTGAAACCTAGCTTCCAAGGAAAACCTGCTGCACCAGCAGTCTGAAGAATGCTGAATGGGACCCCATGCTCCAGGATAGCAGTTTTCAGCCCTGACTGAACACTGGAATTGCCTAGGGAGCCTTTAAAATTCCTCAAGTCCCAACTGTGTTCCTGATTAATTGAACTAGACTCTAATTATGGATCCCAGGCATTAGCCTATTCAAAACATTCCAGGTTATTCCAGTGTGCAGCCGTGATTGGGAACCACTGTCTTACGGAAACAGTTCCTCTCTTTAAGCATCTGTACTTCCCCACTTAGAAGATGGCTCACATTTAATAAGTATCACCAGCAAGTACAAGAACATGTTTTCCTCACTTGGAGGGTATCACTGGGAGCAGAAGTCTTTTTTACTGGCTAGTGCCCACCTGGCTGGCTCTCTGAGCTCTGGGACTCTGGATTCCAGCCTTTAGACCTGTAGTTTCTGCCTGCTCTGGACCGGATGCCCATGTCTGCCTATGGTATTTGCCTCTTTTATTCCATCCCAGCTCTATACTACTAAATGATCTAATAGGTTGCTGAGCCCCTGCCATGTGACCAACATCCAATGAGAATAAGGCTTTGATCCCTTGGGCTGGAAGTTTGTATCCTGAACTTTCTGAAGCCATCCCACTTCCCACTATTTCCAGACCTATTTCTGATCTCAGCCTCATGTTTGACCATAGTCTCAAATTGACCCCTTAGATTTGGCAGCTGATACTACTCCTTTGGTTCCAGTCCTTGGCTCCAAATGTGACTGCACCCTATGCATTTATCACAGTAGCCTCCCCTACTTTTTCTGGTACCAGCACCTTCCAGCCCAAACCAGGATCCCTCTCTGGTGCCAGCTGGGTGAGCCTCAGCTTAAGAAAGGGAAAGGGACAATTTCTACCTGCCCTCAGCTAATGTCCCCGGTCTCACCTATGTATGCAGTTTGGACTTGCCCACCCTGGCTTCACTGGTCTGACCCTTTGACCCAGCCTGGTCATTTTTATTCTTTTGGACGTCACAAAGATTTGGAATTAAATAAGAGAAAATGCCTGGACGTGCGTTAGGCTAAAGCCATTGTATCAGATTTCTGTGTGCTTCAGAGGGGCTGGTGTCTGCCCTGCATTCCATTCCACTGACCATGTGGTGCATTCTCGGTGCAGGCGGCTGGTTGAAGTGCGTATCAGAAAATACAGCTGCTCACCCCTCAGAACTCCAAGTGCCCTCTCCTCTCATCTGCCTTCCCTGGCTCCAGCCTGCCCCTTCCTGGCCTGGGCCACAGCTTTGATCCAGGGTTTATCCTTCTGTCTATTTGTGATTTGTATCTGTCCCTAGCCTCAAACCCATGTCACAGATCCCTCCAAGGGGATGGAGAGGCCAAATTCCTGACATCAGGTTCATGGACATCTGTTGTTTTTGACAGCCCAGCCTTTACTCCCTTCTTCTGTTAGCAACACACAACTTTTCCTTGGAGGAATCTGTGCTCACCCACAATCAGAAATAACATGATATTTTTTTAATATCATGGGTATGAATTGTCCCTCTCCTGGCCACAGCATGGGCAGAAGTCCCAAACTAAACCCTTGGATGCTGTCTCTCTGAAACTTGAATGGAGCAGAGTAGCAAAAGCTTTACAATGGTCCAGAATAGTCAAACTTACTTATCTTCAAGGTAATGTTTTTTGTTTCTGTTACCTAGAGCCTCTGAATGCCTTAGTTCCTGCCTTTTTCTGAGCTTCGTTCTATAGCTTTTTCTTCAGTTACCAAAGTTCCTTTATTATTATTATTATTATTTTACAATAGCAAGAGCTGGTTCTGTTGTTTGTGACCAATAAATACAATTAGTTTACAGCCAACTTTTTTTTCTTATGGTTATATAGAATTATTTTGAAAGGGTAACTTATATCCCAGAATTGAGTTAAAAGGCTGTAGAACAGAATTAGATTACAGATCTTCCCGTATATTATGCAGATGAGGAAACTGAGGTTTTGGGAATTAAGTTAACATACAATGCCCTGATCACCTGTTTACTGTTTATATTAGGGGAACTATCTATTAATTAATGGATGGGGAGGGGAAGCATTTAACATTAAAAGCCCCCCCCATACAAAATGTGAATAATTTATTTACCTAAATTTTCTTGAAAACAGCATCTCAGAGCTTCCAAAGTTCAATACAATTTCTTCTTTTCAAAAGATTCTCTACAATTGATATTTGGTAGTTGAATATGAGGGAATTTGGTCAGAATTTTCAATTTTCCACAAAATTCTCTGGTTATAGGAGGTTAAAATAGCCTCTTTCTTGGTTCTGAAAGGAATTGTTATAATTATTAGCATCTATTATTTCTCATATGTATTGTATAGTTCACATGCAAAGATAATATTCTAGATCCATCATGAATGTAAAATATGCAACTGGAGTGATTTTTACAAGATGAAGGATGTCAAGTCTTTTGGGGCCCATGGACTTTGTCTATTACCTGTATAATCCTATCCAAGGTAATTGTTTTACATCTCAGAACCTCAGTTTCCTCATTTATGAAACAGAGCATGCCAGTATTACCTGTCTCACCAAGACCCAACACTGGTTGGATGAGAAGATGTTAACCACCTCCCATTTGCAGTCTGGCACAAATCGTAGGCAAGCAAACATTTGTTGAATGAAGCATTTGTGTATTACTTGCCAGGTCCACTTTGCTCTCCCAAAATGGTTTCTTCAAATTATGTGGTAGGCAGATGATGTGAAACTGTCCCTGGGACTTAATCATAGAAAATACTTCTGAAAAAGTACATTTTGGGGCTTGGTCCAGGAGCCTAGCCAGTGGTTTTGCAAGTATCTCTCTTCTGCAAAAGCAAGACCTTTGTGCAATACAATCCCTTATTCCTTTGGCTTCTTGTCTACTGGGATTGCTCTGCTTCTATAAGTGGTCAAATGCAAACTGGAAGAGACTGCAGTCTAAGCTGTAAACCCACTAAAAAATATGAACAGTAAAAAGACAGCAAACTCACAGTTATTAACAACCACACCTAAAAGAAAAACAAACTAAGCAAACAATAGAACAGGAACAGAACAACAGAAATGGAGATCACATGGAGGGTTATCAGCAGGGCAGTGGGACAGGGAGAAAGGGGAAAAAGGTACAGAGAATAAGTAGCATAAATGGTAGGTAGAAAACAGACAGGGGGAGGGTAAGAATAGTATAGAGAATGTAGAAGCCAAAGAACTTATATGTATGACCCGTGGACATGAACTAAAGCAGGGGGTGGGGGGGAGAGGGGGTGTGCAGTGTGTGTGGAGGGGAATAAAGGGGGGAAAATGGGACAACTGTAATAGCATAATCAATAAAATATTAAAAAATAAAAGATAAAAACAAACCCACTATCTTAACTGAGGAGGAAAATGGGAGAGACAAAAAATGAGGAGACAAAGTGTGTGGCTTGCTCATTAACACAATGTTAATAGGAGTAGAAAAAGGCTTTTTGACTTTCTTACTCCCTCTGCCCCCAATATTTGGGGAATGTTGCTAAGTTGAGGAATAAATTGCCTGCATAAGGAAATGATAGAGAAGCTTGTTTTTTGTCAGGCAATCTTCAGTCTAGGAAAACCATGTAAAGTTCAAGAAGAGGCAGGAACTGCAGCTGCTGGTGGGCACTCAATGCAGATGCCACAGTGAGTCTGACACAGCTTTTTCCCCTCCACCCTATTTACCCCGTCCTATTTCAGATAATGATGCATTTTATATGTGTGAAACTAGAAGACAAAAAAATAAGAAATAATAAGCTTATTATGTTGATATTGATTTTTTGGTCTGCCAGTTTCTGTCTTAGAAACTTAACATAATTAAGAGATGCTTTTTTATTTTTTTAAGCCCAACTTAGCTGTATTTGTTAAACCAAAAAAGCTTTAAAAAAGAAAAGAAATTTAAATTAGTGTATCATTATTGTCCAAGTAGATTGTAAATATCAATATATCAAAAAAGATACTTAAATAATGTCAAGCTTATGAAAGGACTAAGTAAATACTTGTTAAATGAATGAATGAGCAAATCAAGTCACTAGTTGATTTTTATATTAAATCATAGAATATGAAGCTGGAAGGAACCAGGAACAGTAGTTTAATCCTGACATTTTACAGGGTAGAAAATGAGGCCAAAAAGAGGTTATTTGACTCAAGCACAGGCTGGAGGTGACTCTAAATTTTCTTATTTTCCTACAAGTTGTCATTACAAACTTCTTGACATAAATTCACTTTTAATTCATATACAATCAGCTTGCTTACTTAATGGGTTCCTCCTCAGTTTGCCTAATAGTTTTAGCATTCTTTCATTTATACAACATATATTTATTGCATGCTACTATGTACCAGCTACTGCCCTAAGCAGTGAACAAAACAGACTGAAATCATGCCTTTATGGAGCTTATATTCTAGTGGGAAAAGGACAAGCAAGAGAAAAGAAAGTAAGTAAATATTTAATATAACTTATGGTAACAAGTGCCCAAATAAAGCAAGATACAAATGATGGGGATCCACTCCTAGGTATATAATTATATAACATATGTTCACACAAAAACTTATATACACATGTTCTTAACAACATTACTCATAGTAGCCAAGAAGTTGAAATAAGCTAAATATCCATCAACTGATGAATGGACCAATAAAATGTGGTATATCCATGCAATGGAATATTATCTGGCAATAAAAAGGAACGAAGTACTGATACAGGGTACAAGATGAATGAACCTCAAAAACATTATACTAAGAAACCAGTCACAAAGGACTACAAATTATGTTTTCCATTTATGTGACAAGTCCATAGTAGGCAAATATATAAAAAGTAAATTGGCAGTGCCCTGGCCAGTGTGGTTTAGTTTATTGGGCATCATCCTACAAACTGAAAGGTCAGGGAACATGCCTGGGTTTTGGCTCCAGTTGGGGCACTTACCTGCAGAAGGCAACCAATCAATGTTTCTCACATGGATGTTTTCCTCCCTCTCTTTCTCCCTTCCTTTCCTGCTCTATAGAGTAAAATAAAGTAAAATAAAATAATAAAATAAAATATAAAATAGTAGATTGGTGGTTGCCTTGGGCTAGGAAGTTGGAAGGATTGGGGAGTGGTGGTTAAAGGGTACAGAATTTCTTTTGGGGGTAATGAAAATGTTCTAGAATTGATAGTGGGGATAGGTGCACAATTTTGTAAATACACTAAAAGTCATTGAATTGTACACTTTAAATAGGTGAATTGCATGGCATGTGAATTATATCTCAATAAAGCTGTTTAAAAATTATAGGGAGCACTGGGGTGGGAGTGGGCTGCTGCTGCTGTAGGAGGGGTGGTTAAGGAAGGTCTCATTGATAATGCGACATTTGAGCAGACACCTCAAGGAATTAAGGGAGTGACATTATGGATATCTGGGGAAGAGCATTCCAGGCAGAGGGAACAGCAAATGAAAAGGCCCTGTGGTAAATAAAAGAATGAGATGCTGGAGGAACAGCAAGATCACATGGCTGGTGGAGGAAGCAAGGGAGAGGTGGTGGAAGAAGAGGTTAGACAGTTAACAGGCTAGAGTGGGGATGTATTGGCGGGATTTGTTGGCCCTGAAAAACTGTGGCTTTTCTCTGAGTGAGATGGACAACAACTGGATACTTTTTTAAAAAAATATTTTATTTATTTATCTATTTTTAGAGAGGGGGAAGAGAGGGAGAAAGAGAAGGATGTATGAAAAAAACATTGATCAGTTCTCACACGCACCCCAACCAGGATCATGCATCCCAACCAGGGTCCAGGACTGCAACCTAGGCATGTGTCCTGAACAGGAATCAAACCTGTGAACTTTTGCTTTGCAGGACGATGTTCAACCAACTGAGCCACGCTGGCCAGTGCACCACTGGAAACTTTGAGCAGAGCCATGACATGATTTCTAGGCAAATCACTCTGCTATGCTTGTAATCAATCAGAAAATCAAATAATTTCATAACTGTATTCAAAGGACCTTCTGCCTTCACTTCTGGGCTTAAATTTCAGAATGTAAATGGAACCAGGGCAGGGGTTTTCCTCACCCAGGCCTCCTGGGAGCATTGCTCAGTCTTCACTGTCGAAACTAGGGAGGAGCTTCTGAGGCTAGATCTGACGCAATTCCATCTGGTCTTATAAAAACTTTCTTTACAATAGGAGACAGCTATCAGATTTAACAGTAATTGTATTTGACAATAAGAATGCCAAGCCATAAAAGATTATCTAATATAACTGGGTTATATTAGAGAGCCAGTGATTGAGATGAGTGGTAGAACCTCATTTCTGAGTCCCTGACTAAATCAGAGGATAGGCAGAAAGAAGATAAGTTACTGAGTTCGCAGACTTTAGAATCCATTTATCTATTCTTAACTTGTGCTCTCTCTGTATGTACTTTTTTGCCAAGAGACACTGCAGAATCAGTGGGGACAAGGGGTGCTGAGAGGAAGTGATGAAGTTTATTCACTTTATTGATGGCTTACAATTCCTTATTGTTTTTTAGAACTAATTTTTAATATTTTTATTCCTGTGCATTTTAAATCAAAGTATTTTTTGAAATGTGTGCATTCTAAAGCATCCTATTTCTTTCTTTTCTTTTTATTCTTTTTTTTTTTTTTGCATATGAGGGAGTCATCCAACCATAAAGCATCCTATTTCTGTGGGTGAAGTTTAAGGAGTGGATTTTTTTCCTATAAGATTTTACTCTGTTTAGCTAACTTCACTATTGACAACTTGCATTTACTTAAAAGAAATATGGCTGCATATAAGATATTCTGACAGAATGGCTACTAGGCTGGTACTATAGAGACTTCTGTTGTAGGAGGAGAGAAGTAGCCTCATAAGTTAATCATTCCCACTTTCTCAGATGGCATTCAACAGGAAACACTAGTTGAATGGATGAATTTATAAAGCACAAGGTATGTACTTTTACACAACTCCTAAAAGTGAGCTATCCAGAATGCAACCAATAAAACCATGTACACTCCAAAAAAAGATCTAGATAATTAAGAATAAAAGCACTGTACAGACATTACTACCTTGGGTGTGTCTGTTATTTTTAAGAGAATTGAGACACGTTTGGGGAAAAATCCTGTGGCCAGTTTTGTCAGGGCATCTCAGGAGTTAGATCGATGGCATTAGGGACCAACCTGAATAGGTTACAAATGTTGACGCTCATGGAGCAAGGCCAAGGAGGTGTGGCATTTGCACAGTTAGGATATAAGATGAATTTGGGGGCTAAAGTTGTTGGGAACCTGGTGAGTGGTCTAAACAAGGAGTCAGCTTTTAGCTTTTCCCTTCCCGTCTTGAGTACACCTGTCTTTCTGGTCACCCTCTCTCTTGTCCTTTTCTTGCCATTCTGTTTTTTCTGTCTCTTTCCATGTGTATTATACTAAATGAAGCCAGTTTTATTGATTGTTGTATTTACTAAATAAAGTTTTAGATTCCTGTGTTTATTTTTTAATTTATTTTCTTGTGGGTTGCCTGAGACAGGAAAACAAAAATAAAGAACAGTAAGTTCTATGCTTCCTTTTTAAAGTGGACAACTTTAAAAAACGTTTTAATGAGTACAATAATTCTTTCTTTTTAGTGAGTCAATGATTTTTGACTAAAAAGAAAGAAAGAAACCTTCCCCATTGACTCCACATCAATACAGAAATGCTCAAAAATATTCCTTTGGTCAAGAAGAAAAGTGGTGAATTAGGAAAGGGGAAAGGCCATCCTATTTATGTATGTTATATAGTACAAATTGATTTTTGATAAGGAAGTCAGCAGCTGCAAGTATTGAAGTTTAGCTCTTGTGAGAAACGGTTGCTCTATTTTAGGGTTCTTGCCAAAGCTGGAACAGGTGCTAACTTTTCTTTCTTTTTTAATCACTCATAGCTCACAGGGGTTTAACTGGCTAGAAGGAGGCCCACACTTTGGGCAATGGACTTATGCCCAAATGGGTGGTTGTTCAGACAACACAACGCTCCAACCAGCTTGATGCTCTGATACAATTCCCAAAGCCCTTCTGTAATATTTGGCTAGGCAGACTCCTACCCATAGTAAAATTAGAATCACACCTGCCACATCCAGCATGTGTTAAGTTTCTGAAAATACTAGAGAAGGAAGATGGCAAGAAATATTCATACCAATATCCTTAAAGAGACTTGTCCTAGGACCTATGGGGTCGCGGTGAAAGGGATGGGAGTGGGAATAATCAGTGGCCTTCACTTCTAAAGTCTTCTAATTAATGCAGGACTATGGGGATTCTTTGAGGCAATTTATGGTAAAACATTTGTTTATCCATTTATTTTATAGTTTTCAAAACATAGCTTAGTTTTGCCAAACTTGAGTGCCTTTTACTTTTTTAAAATTAAAAAAAAAAAAACCTACAGTTTCACTGAGAATATAATGCAGTGCAGAAAGATGCAAAGAAGAAGGTGAAAGGCCTGAGGAAGGAGGATTTTCAGAGGTAAAAGGGAATTCACAGTTTACCTAGACTTGTCACCGGCTCACATGCCTGCAGAGCCCTCAGGTTGCGTAAATGAGAGACTTGGCTGGGCAGTGATGGGGCTGTGATGAACTGAAGAGGATGTTCTGTCCATGAGGTTCCTCAGCTCCAGCTACTTGTTGCCATGAGAGATTGTGGGCTCGGTGTTGCCAGATTTTCTGAGTTTTCAAGGGCAGCCAGAAATCTGGATGCCATATAAGATTTCCAAAGAATACACATATGCCAGCTTATTTAGCTGCGAGCTGCTGATTTGTGACTACGACCCCATACAGCTCATTACTTGTGTGCCATAAGCTGCTAACCACGCTTCCCTTCTGTATCAGTGTGAATCGTTGGTTCCAATTGTTGCCGGACACAGGCCTGGACCTGAGCAGGTCTGCCTTGGGCCAGGTATTGTGTGTGGGTTCTTGACTTCATGTAGGAAAGATTCCACAACATGAGTCCAGGCGAGTATGAGGATCCACTTATTAAAGCTGGGGACAGTAAAACAAGGAGGGGCTTAGCACAGAGGCAACAGGAGAGACGAGACTGGGCTGCCTTAACTCATTGGGAAGTCAGAGAAAAGGGCAGGTTCAAGGGATCAGCCTGGGACAAGCTGCCAGCTTCCCATTGTCTTAGAGTTTAGGAGAAAGAAGTGGAAGAAAAGAAGGGAAAGAGAATGGCTGGGGCTGCTCCCCAGAGGGAGAGCATGCACTCTGGATCCTTTGTCTTGAGGCTTTCATTGTTCTTTTGCTGGTGGCAGGCTTACTGGAGGTCTCAGGGGAGGGTTGCAGTAGAAGATTCATCAGTTATCCAGGTGTGCCCTTTCAGGATCATGGTCTCCACTGATTAATTCAGTCATTGCCGTTGGTTCTGGAATTACCACCTGGGTGTACTGCTTTTCTAGGTCTGGAGCTAGGTTTGGAGACCTAGATGTTATCTCCAGGGTGGAAAGGTCAGGGGAGGAAAGGTTACCCTGGGGGTGAGGTTCTTGTTTTTCCAGTTTTGCCCCTTGCCAGGCACTGGAGTCTTCCACCCCTGTGACTATCTGCACCTGCTGTAAATTGCTGTGTTCAGCCACTGTGTTCAGCTATCTGTCTCAGTTTCCCTATTCTGCTTGCCAAGGAATTTTCCCAGCTTCCCACTGTCCTGTCCCACAACATGGTCTGGCTTTGCCCCATCCTGCCAGCTACCCTGTCTTTTCAGGCCTGGATGTGTCCTCATCTTCTCTAAAGACCCTTCCTACCACCATCCCTCCTCATTAAGTCTTACCCAGCCTTCACATTCCCTCCCACTTTCTGGGCTTCCTCAGTCCATCCGTTCATTTATCACATATTACTGATGCTTATTATGTGCCAGGCACTCTTTTAGGCATGGGGACATATTAGTGAATAGGAAGGCAAAAGCCCTACCCTTGTTGAGCCCACTTTCTAATCTTTCTTAGTCTCTTCTTGCCCTTGAATCCACAGGGAATTCAAAGTTTGACCACACTTCTGGCACCCAGGGCTAAAATTGATCATTAATGAATGTTTTCAACTTGTAAATTCACCTCTTAACTTACAATAAGAACTTCCTGACAGCAGAGACCATGTGTTCTACTTCTGGGAATCTCACAGCCCTCCTCCAAATGACCTTGAACCAAGTTTCTAAAATGTCTACTCTTTGATTGATTAAACTGATTTTATCATAACCAATGGAATGGAGCACATTAGAGTAAGCAATCTCTATTTTTCCAAAAGAAGATTAAAGGAACTTTCTTTACTTTGAATTGCAGATTACAACATTTTGTTTTGAGGCATAGGTTAATCAATCTCAAGAATAAATGGCTTGGATTTTAGAGATTCACTTTTGGGACTTTGTGGTTTGTGCCAGGAGGCTTATAGAGAAGCTAATCAAAGGACGAAAGGAGAAGGGAGAACCTGTCTGCACTTCTCTTCTCTTCTCAGTGATGTTGTTCCAACTCTGCATGTCTTTGTCTTGTGATTTAAGGCTGTTCATTCTGCAAAGCATGTAGGTCACACTTGAGAGCACTTTCCCCATCAGGACTTCCTTAGAGCATGAAATTAAGTGACGAGCAGGTCTGGCCTGGGAACTAGTGATGGTCCACTTTTGATGAACCCATTGGCCCTGACCCAAGATAGCTCAGAAGAGCAATGAGAGTGTCTGGTTTCTAGGTCTTAGCCACATAATAATTCAGAAGTGGACATAGTTGGCTTTGCTGGCCTAGCATCCAATCCCCCTTCCTCTGGGACACCACCCTGATTTTACTTAGAGAACTAAACTTAATTAAACCCTATTCCATGTGATTTGGGGGAAGGTAACAAGTCTCAGATCTGCCCATCAGCATTTTTTCATGCTCTCTGACCACTCAGGTCAGTTCAAAGATGTTTAGCAGTAGAAGTGTGTAGACCATTTGTACAAAATATCTTTTTCTCCTGAACTAGAGAGCTTTGTGGGGCCACCATATAGAGAGTCAGTTTAGGAGAGAGAATACAGCCAACATAGAGGAAAATAGGGGAGAGAGAAAGAGAAGGAAAGAAAAGTCCAGATCCTGATGATGTAAATTGAACCCCTGGATCCAACTATGCCTAAAGCAAGTACACCCTTTGACTTGACAGTTAAATGTACTGACTTTCTTTGTCACTTGGGCAGTTTGATCTAGATATGTTATCACTGGGAATTCAAAGAATCTTTATTGGACTTGGTCATTTAATTTAAGCATTTAATAAACATACATTGAGTATCTATTCTGGTTACAGAATTTGTGGTAGGAAATGCTGAGGATACATAGTTGAGTGAGGTAATTTCTTTATAAATTAATATTTGAAAACTTCACTTTTTATTCGAAATTGAATACATTTATTTTTCTTAATTATATTTTATTGATTATGCTATTATAATTGTCCTGATTTTTCCCACTTTACCTGCAGTCCATCCAGCACCTGCTACTCCCTCAGGCCATACCCCCACCATTGTTCATGTCTGTGGGTCATGTGTATAAGTTCTTTGGCTACTCTATTACCTATACTGTACTTTACATCTCCATGGCTATTTTGTAACTACCTGTTTGTACTTCTTAATCCCCTCACCTCTTCACTCATTGCCCCACCTCCCCTCCTATCTGGCAACCATCAAAATGCACTCTGTGTCCATGATTCTGTCTCTATTATTCTTGTTTGCTTAGCTTGTTTTTTAGATTCAATTGATGATAGATTTCAGTTTTTTGCCATTTTAATTGTTCATAGTTTTCATCATCTTTTTCTTAGGTTCCTTTAACATTTCACATAAAAATGATCTGGTGGTGACTTCCAGCCAAGATGAAGGCATAGGTAGACACACTGTACCTCCTTGCACAACCCAAACAAGGACAACAAGCAATTTAAAAACAAAAAACAACCAGAACTGATAGAAAAATCATACTGTATAGAAGTCTGACAACCAAGGAATTAAAGAAGAAACATTCATCCAGACTGATAGGAGGGATAGAGACCGGCAGCTGGGTAGAGAGGACTAGCGGCAAGGCAGTGGCTGGTGGACTGGTGAGGTGGCAGATTGCAGACTGGGTGGTCCCACATTCGCATACATATAAACTGGGCAGAACAACTAGGGAGCAAGACAAACCGCACAACCCAGGGTTCCAGCACAGGAAAATAAAGCCTCAAAGCCTCTAACTGAAAACTCCTGTGGGGGTTGAAGCGCAGCGGGAGAAATCTCACCCTCACAGCAGAGTACGTTGGAGAGACCAACAGGGTCCTAAAACGTACACAAACCTACCCTTCTGGGAATCACCACCAGAAAGGCCCAATTTGATTGTGAGTAGCTGGGGAAGTGACTGAAAACCAGCAGAGAGCAGAGCAAGTGGCACTGTTCCCTCTCAGACCCCTCCCCCACATATAGCACACAACACAGTGAGGTAGGTTGCCCTGCGCTGGTGAACACCTAAGGCTCTGCCCCTACCATACATAACAGGAGCATTGAGACAAAAAAAAAAAAAAGGCCCAAATGACAGAGCAGGTTAATGTTCCAGAAAAAATAGAACTAAGCAATGAAGAGATAGCCAACCTATCAGATACATAGTTCAAAACAATGGTTATCAAGGTGCTCCAGGAACTCACTGGGTACTTCAACAGCATAAAAAAGACTCAGGCAGCAATGAAGGTTGCATTACGTCAAATAAGGAAACATCTACAGGGAACCAACAGCGACAGGAAGGAAACCAGGACTCAAATCAACAGTTTAGAGCAGAAGGAAGAAACAAGAATTCAAAAAAATGAGGACAGTCTTAGGTACCTCCAGGACATCTTTAAGTGTTCTAACATCCAAATCATAGGGGTGCCAGAAGAAGAAGAGGAAGAGCAAGAAATTGAAAACTTATTTGAAAAAATAATGAAGAACTTCCCCAATCTGGCAAAGGAAATAGACTTCTAGGAAGCCCAGGAAACTCAGAGAGTCCCAAAGAACTTGGACCCAAGGAAGCAACACACCAAAGCACATCATAATTACATTATACAAGGTTAAAGATAAGGAGAGAATATTAAAAACAGTAAGAGAAAAGGAGACAGTTACTTACAAAGGAGTTCCCATAAGACAGTCAGCTGACTTCCCCAAGGAAATGTTGCAGGCAAGAAGGGGTTGGAAAGAAGTATTCCAAATCATGAAAGGCAAGGACATACATCCAAGATTACTCTATCCAGCAAAGCTATCATTTAGAATGGAAGGGCAGATAAAGTCCTTCCCAGATAAGGTCAAGTTAAAGGAGTTCATAATCACCCAGCCCTTATTATATGAAATGTTAAAGGGATTTATTTAAGAAAAAGAAGATAAAAAATATGAACACTAAAATGACAACAAACTCACAGCTATTAACAACCGAACCTAAAAAAAAAAAAAAAAAAAA
>PVKU01007091.1:0-93152 GCA_004027475.1 Anoura caudifer
CTCAGATGAATTAGCTCCAGGGCCCCAGTCTGTTTGCCCTTTTGAGCCATCCTTGGTTCTGTTTTTTTGTTGTTGTTGTTTTGTTTTGTTTTGTTTGATCGCAGCTGTTACGTAGTGAGGGGTGGAGCCTTAGGCGTTCACCAGGGTGGGGCAGCCCAGTTGCTGGGTTGTGATGCTGGATGTGGGGGTGGGCCCGAGAGGGAACAATGGTGCTTGCTCTGCACTGTCTCACAGATTCCAGTCCCTTCAGCCTCTTTCCCGTATCAAATTGGGCCCTTCAGTGCTGATTTCCATGTGGGTGGGCCTGCGCATGATCCAGGACCCCGTGGGTTTCCACAAGGAACTCTCCTGTGAGGCTGGGACTCCCTCCTGGCACCTCAGGCCCCACAAGTATTTTCAATGGGTGCTTTTAGGCTTCACTTCCTGTCGCTGGCCCTGCATCGCGCAGTCTGTCTTGCTGCCGGTTTTTGCCTGGTTTATCTGTGTGCAAATATATGTCCGCAATCCACCGCCTTGTGCGCCCCATTTGGCCTCCTTGTGTTCGGCAAGGCTGCCACCTGTGTGCTTGGAGTGACTGCGCACCTGGGACCACCACTGGCTTATCCCGCCGCTATCCGACTCTGCCTGCCATGGACTCTGCCTCTCTTACCAATCTAGGTGAATCGTTGTTGTTGGACTCCCACACAATTCAATTTTCTCTCTGTCCTGGTTGGGTTTTCTTTTTTTTTGGTTCTATATTTTTGTTGTCCTTAATCTTGGTTGTGAGAGGAGGCATAGCGTGCCCACCTACGCCTCCATCTTGGCTGGAAGTCCAGCAACAGCACTTTTAAGAAGAAATCTTCAGAGGTGACCAGCAGGGGGCACATCCGTGCAAAATGTGCAGCCTATTGTCAGGGGCTTCCCGCCCTGCACTGCCGCAGATCTCACAAAGGGCCTGAGGGGCAACTGTTTCTCCTTGCTGAAACCTGGCAGACACAGCACTTTGCCCTCCTCCCTCCCCTTCCACCCGCTGTTTCCCCAACTTCTCAAGCTCTCCTTACTACTACTCCTCTGGGCCTGCCCTGCTTTGTCCTGTTGTCCGCAGGAGGGGCTTTCAAAAAGTGATGGAGCTGAGAAAAAATTAGATGGGCCTGCTTAAGTCTTTTCTGGGTGCAAATGATAGAACAAACTTGAACTAACCTAAATGCAAGATTATCTCCAGGAGGGCAGAGCAGAGCACAGGGCAGGGGGCTGATTGGGAGCCTGCCAAGGTTTGGAGGTTTGGATCCTGATGCCATCTTACACATTGTGTAGCGTGCCAGTCTATTCAACATCTTTATCCCCCAGTTTCCTAGTTTGTAAATTGTAGACAATAGTAGCCTGCTTCATAAAATTGTTGTTACAGCTTTATGATGAGTTTAGGCATGGAATACACAGAGGCAATGCCTAACATAGCAGATGCTCAAGAAACGTCAGCAGTTGCTTATTTGGTCCAAACAAGCGGAGGGGAGCCCTCACTTCTGTGAGAACACTAGCTTACGTGTTTGGTCTTGGGTCAACCTCCTTAGGTGGCTATGTTGCTCTGGGTTAGTCAATGCGGAAGGAGGCCCACGCAATCTCCCAGGTCCAGAGTAGCAGCACGGAGTCAAACCCGGTGCCTCACCCTGCGCGCAGCTGCCCCCTGGTGGCAATGTCTGCGCACTGCGGCGGCTGCTTTGCCTCTTTTCCCCCGTTGTTGCCCAGGCCTACAGGATGGAAGGAGAGCCCATGGCCCCTGGTTTGGAAACCTTGGGAAGTGGTTGGAGGAGGAGCTGAAGCTGAGGAGCTCAGTTCTCAGCTTTGGAGCAGGTGTTATGGGAAACTGGCAACATTCTATCTCTGACTATGCCTTCTCAGTCCCTGCCTGTCCAGTATGTCTGCTCCTTTGATGTTGCAGCTTCCCCTTGCCTTCCCCTCCGATCATTTCCTGGCCAGGGGCTTTAATCAAATGCCAATGGATGGCCCAGCCCGGACCTGTCTTGAGCCCCAGCTTGACAAATCCATTCCCACTTCCCAGCTGGAAATGAGCTGGCATTCCTTTGGTCTGCTTTCACTTGCTTCTCATCCAGAGCCTTTTAGATACTTCTGCCCCCATCCCAAGCCAAAGACCTAGACCCCTCCTCACCCCTCCCTGCCCATACTCTCGCCTGCTATGCATGGCCCGTAGAGTGTGGTGGCCTGTCACTGGCAGCCCTTTCCATGGGCCTGGCAGGGATTCCCCAAACCACATGTAAGCAGATGGGCCTGGCCCTGAGTCACCCTCTCTGCCTCCAGTCCACCCCTTTCTCCATCTCCCAGTCTGAGGGACAGGCCTAAAATGCAAATGTGACACTGCTGCTCCCATGACGGAACCCCTGCCTGCTTCACGCCCATTGTTTCTCACCACTCACACCCTTAAGCCCAGGCTTAGCAAAAAAGGTGTGAACCCCAGGGGTTGTGAATGCATTTGCCAGCAGTGACAGGTGACATTCATTCTCTCTTGGGCAATCTTAGGCAACAGGAAGTGGTGAGGTTTGTGGAGAACTAGAGATCAGAGATTTCCTCTAAACCATTGTCATTCAGTCTTGGCCCCCCCCCCTTTCTCTGCTGGCTCCTTCTGCATATATTCACCTCTTTGAATGCTCAGCTCCCTGCTGCCAACCCCCCTGTCTCTTGTCTCCCTCCCTCAGAATCTCATTCTCTTGCCTTTTCAACAGCCTTGGCCCTCTGGGCCTCAGTTTCCTCCTCTGTAAAATAGGGATGATGAAAGCAGTTACTACAGTAGGATGCTGTGGGAATTCCATGAAGGGGCCCTAGCATATCTGTGTTCACTAATCCAGGTGACAGACAATAGTGGCTTGGGCCAAGGTGGTACCATGGAAGTGGCAAGAAGTCAGGCCCCAGACTGTCACCTGCCCCAATAGCTGTAACACCCCCAAGCCCTTGGACAAGTTGTTGTCACTAATTCACCTGCTCTTAAAAGCCCAGCTCAAATCTGAGCCTGGGCAGAAGTAATCTTTCTTCCTTACCCTGCCAGAGTTCTGTGTGTTTGCGTTCTTACAATACAGCACAGTGTTGATTCAGCAAGCATTCCTGGAGAGCTTGCTGTATGCCAAGTTATATTCAGAGCACTTTACAAGTAGTAACTCATTTAATTCTCACAAAATGCCCTGTGAGGCTGGCACAGATGAGGATCAGAGGCATACACAGGAGGAGACAAAGCAAGGATTGAAATCCAGTTTGGTGCCAAGTTCATTCTCTTAATTACTCAGTGTGCTGCTTCCCTATTCGCAGAGTGATGATGATAATGGTAATAAGAATCAAGCTGGCTTTTACTGAGTGCTCATTCTGCCAGGTGCTCGCTCTGCTGAGTGCTGGACATGGGTTAATAGTTAAACTTGACCACATCCACACTTCCGTCACAAGTGCGTTTCCATCTAAGCCCTGACACTCTGGCTCCTGACCCTGGCACTGGCCCATCTGGTGGGAGCACAGTCTCAGCCGCTCACTGCCCCAGGGCTGCGCAGTGACTGTTTGTTGGGCTGTTTTCCCTTAGGATGGAGTGGGAGTCTGTCTGGTGTCTCCCTGCTGCATCATTCACCCCAGAGTGTCAGTTTGCTCAGGCTGCCATAACAAAATTCCACTTAAACAACAGAAATTATTTATCTCAGTCCTGGAGGCCAGAAGTCCAAGATCAAGGTGTCTTCAGGTTCATTTACTCTGAGGCCTCTCTCCTTGGCTTGTAGATGGCTGTTTTCTCATGGTGTCTTCACATGGCCTTCCCTCTGTACATGCCTGTGTCCCAGTCTTCTCATGAGGACACCAGTTACTGCACTAGGGCCCATCCCAGTGACTTCATTTTACCTTAATCACTCTTTAGAGGCTCTATCTTCAAATACAGTTACATTCTGAGGTGCTAAGAATTTTGGGGGGGATACAATTCAGACCCAAGGTCTCAAACTCAAATGCTGATGGGCCAGACAGGTAACAGATGAATCAGGCTGGGAGAGGCGTGGCTCCTTCATTTCTTTTTTTCCCCCCACTTTTGACATGGGTATAAGACATGGTAAAAGTATTTTACTTCCCTCTTTACCATGAGAAATACAAGAGCAAGGACATTTGGTCATGGTTGTGTCCTCAGCTCCTACAACAAGCGTCTGGCACCTACTAGGTGCTCATAAATGTTTGTTGAACCACTGAAGGACCAGAATGGCCCTGGATGTTGGGGGGTGGCAAGGACCATAGTGAACCCTGGCTAAGGGATCAGCAGGCAACTTGGCTCCAGTCAATTGTCAGATCACCTGGAATCCAGACTTTTATGTACATCTCCAGTTTTTTTTTTATCATAGCAACTCATTCACAAAAACTAAAACCATTATGCAGATCAGTTTGTAACCACCGTTCTCTGCTGAGGGTGCCCACCTTGAGCCAGCAGAGCAGGCCTCCCCCAGCTCAGCCTGGGTGCCACGCTCTTCCTGCAGGGACAGGAGCTGGAGGTGGGGGACTGGGCTCTTACCCCTGCTCCCCACCTCTGTTGCCTCTGCAGGAAGGCGATGCTCTGGGTGTCATGGAGAAGCTGTGCCGGCAGCTAACGTACCATCTCAGCCCCCATTCCCAGTGGCGGCGGCACCGGGGGCTGGTGAAGCGGAAGCCACAGGCCTGGTGAGTCATGGTCACCTGCAGTGGGTCTGCCCTGCCCCCCTGCCAGTCTCCTTCTGCAAATGCAGCCCAAAGACAGCCCATGTCAGGCTGGGTGTCTGATACACAGCACCCCCTCCCAGGACAGTGGGGCAAAGGCAAGAGCTGGAGCGGAGGGGATTGTCTTGGAATGCTGCCTGAAGTAGGTGAGATGGAAAGACAATTCTATGATGGGAAAAGCAGCCAGGAGAGCACTCCAGGTGGGCATGAGCCATGTGAGGCCCTGGAGGTAGGACCCTGCTCTGTGAAGTGGGGGCTGGGGGATATGGGCCCATTCTGAAGGATGGGGGGATTGGGGATGTGAGTTTCTGATTCCTGGTGTACTGCACTGAATGTGGACCTGCTCACTGATTGCCCCTAGTTCTCTTGGTTATCCCCTAGGGGTACCCAGACCCAGGCATATCCTTGGTCCATGCAGCAGTGACAACCCTTAGGGGATTTGTGGCCCACTGAAGATTGGGGGAGAGGCAGCACCTGGAACACAGAACCTGTGGGACGCGACAGGAAGCAGGCGGAGGGGAAGCTGAAAGGAGGACTTTCTGGAGGAGGAAGCACCCCTGCCTCTCTTGTGAGTGGCCATGGGGCATAGCACCTTCCCTTCTGAAAGACAGGCTGGGCCTTGCTGCTGCCAAGGGCTCATCCTTCCAAGTCCTGCAGCTGGAGAGAGGCTAGACTGGCCCCTCTTTCCCTTATGGACAGCTCTACCCCCAAGCCAGGGAGGAGGTGGGTCCTGGGGAGGCCTCTGCAAGTGGAGGAAGTGAGGCTCCCTCTGGGCTGAGGGCAGGATCATATATGGGACAGAGCAGGACAGGAGAACCCATGGGACCTAGAACGCCGCAAGGAGACTTTGGGAGGTAGTTCATCAGGATTGAAAAGCTGGGAATCGGAGCTCTGTTGGAGTCCAGGGGCCTCTTCTCCTGTCTCCCCATCACGTACACATGCTCAGTCCACTCTTCATTCAGGAGCCTCACTCCCCTCAGTGGCTTCTGGTCATGTCGAGTGACATGCAAACAGGGCCCTATGTGATGGGTCCTCAGCCCCTCTGTTCTGTCTGCTCCCACTCTCCTATGCCCCCTGCCCCTCTTTTCTTCCTGCTGGTCTGACACCTCAAGCTTGTTCCCACTTCAGGGCCTTTGCACCTGCACTACCTCACTGGAGCTCTTTCCAAACCCTGAAGGCCTACTTTTCTTCTTTGCTTGTCACCTCAAAAGTTATCTCCTCAAAGAAGCCTTCCCCCAGTGGCCATGCCCCCAAGCTCTGGCTTTACTCTCAGATTGGTTTGCTTGTTGGCCAGCCCCTCTCTCACAGAATGAAAACAGGAGTCTTGTCCACCTGGTCCACCACTGTGGCCTCAGTGCCTAGGGCAGCCCCTGGCACCTAGCAGGAGCTTAACAAACACTTGTTCAAGGATTGACCAAGGTCAGGGCCATTACTGTTGCCATCTGACTGGCCACAATCAGCCAGCTGCTAAGTGGCAGGGCTGGAATCCAGCCCCAGGCTCGGGCTGTTAACCACCATACTACCTATTTCCCTGGTGTGATAGGCCTGCTTTATTAATGACATAGACAAGAATTAAAGCCAGCACTTAAATCACACTAGACAAATACTAGGCGGTGTTCCAAGCCCTTGGATGCCATGACGTGAGAGCTTTACCTTAAACTCCCTGGGACAGGGCAAGATGAGCAAACTATTGGTGATCTTCCAGCTTCAGAAGATCCCAAGGTAGGGGTTTGCCCAGCTCAGGCTGTTAACAGCCCCTCCCCCTTCCCTCTCCTTCCCAGGGTTGGGACCTCTGGGCTTGCCTGTGATACCTGGAAGTAGGGAGCTGTGGCCCCAGAACAAGGAGCAGGGGAAGAAAGAAGAGCAAGGGATGGCACAAGGCAGGGAGCAAAGAGCACCCCACCTCCAGGAGTCAGCAGCTCCCACCTGGCTTGGAGCTCCCTCACCCCTCTCTGCCCGCTGTCCTGGAAGGATCTGCCTAGGTATCGCCATCTGGTGGGGAACATGGCCTTGGAAAAGGACGCATCAGAAATCTTGTCAGTCTCACAGAAGCAGGAAGCTCAGCCCAGGTGACTAAAGACAGCAACAGATACTTATCCATCACTCACCCAAACCAGGCAGTTTTCAAGGCTTTCCATTTATTGACTTCACATAACAATCCTGTCACACTCAAATAGCTCCATTTTCCAGGAAAATAACTGAGGCACAGAGAGGTTAAGGACCTAACTAAAGGTCAAACTGAGTAGGAAGGAGTTAAGATGCAAACCCAGGCATTGTGGCCCCAGAATGTACCCTTCGAAACACCTGGGTGTTTTCCTTCTGGCCCCTTGGGCTCTGGCCAGCTGGGGCCAGTTGAGATGTGGGGTAGAGCCAGGGGACCAAGGCTCTGTTTCTGCCCATCCCTGGAGCAGAGACCATGGTGCTAGCTCTGCTGCACTGGGAGAGAAGCCCTGTCCCACTTTCCTGAACCTGCTTGTCCCTTCTCCCCTCCAGTCTCAAGGCTGTCCTAGCTGGAAGCCCCCTGGACAACACAGTAGACCTGTCGGGCATCCCACTGACCTCCCGTGACCTGGAGCGGGTGAGCAGCTACCTGCAGCGCTGTGGGGAGCAGGTGGACAGTGTGGAGCTGGGCTTCACGGGCCTTACAGATGACATGGTCCTACAGCTGCTGCCAGTGCTCAGCACACTGCCCCGCCTCACCACACTGGCCCTCAACGGCAACCGGCTGACCCGAGCCCTGCTGCGTGACCTCACCGACACCCTTAAGGACCCCAGCAAGTTCCCCAGTATCACATGGATTGACCTGGGCAACAACGTGGACATCTTCTCATTGCCCCAGCCCTTCCTGCTCAGCCTGCGCAAGCGCTGCCCAAAGCAGGGCCACCTACCCACCATCTTGGAGTTGGGTGAGGGCCCAGGCTGTGGAGAGGAAGTCCGGGATGGAACAGTGGGCCAGGAGGACCCTGGAGGGGACCTTTTGGCCCTTGACAAGGACTATGAGGGCAGGGAGACCGCAGGTGAAGCTCAGACGTGACACGAAGTGGGGCCTTGGGGGTAGGATGGCTGAAGCAGACTAATGGCTCCTACAGGCCATCACCTAACAGGCCTGGGCAGCTCCATCCATGGGAAAACCAGATTGCAGAATCTGGAAAACGCAGGTTGTTTAACGCTCACTGGTCTCTCTTCCCCCTTGTTATCTGACTGCTGAGATGCTATCCTTGGCCCAAAGTAATTAATCCTCAGCCTTTCAGGATTTAGGGAGTGGGGGTGCTGGTAGCCTGAGATGTGAGTGGGATGTTAAAAGCTCTCTCCCAGAAAAGGAGTGTAGTTGGGACCCTACATCCAACCCTGGACTTTCCAATTCTACATTAGTTGTCCTGTTCAGGGCAGCAAACTCCAGGCAGATACTGTGCCCCCGCTCTGCAGCATGTTGGAATCTTAGCAGGGCTCCCGAGTGAAGAAGGTTGGGGCAGAGGACTGGCTGCCAGGTTCCAGGAGCCTAGACTCCCTGTGGACTATGGACTGAAGGCCATCCACCTCCTCATGGAGCTGTGGGCTCCTTGTAACTGACTTCCCAGTCTCCACCCTCATACCCATGACTCCAGAGGTCTGCCTGTGGAACCAGCCACCTTTCACAAGTATCCTAAGTAGGTGACTGGGGCAGACACGTGAAAGGCCACTGCAAAACTCTACACCATAATCCCTCCACACACCACCACAAAGATGACCAGACTGTCATACCCAGTGTTGCCCTGTGCAGGCCAGAGCACTGCCTCCTTTTAAATAGGATCTAAGGACATTTTTCCCATCAAGTTCCATGAGTCCCTAAGTATCCTTGACACTTTCATCACATTCCCAGAACCTACTATGGAAGGCTGTTATTGAACACCGAGGACCAGAATGGTGCTAAAAGCACTCTTATGAATTCACGGAAGACCTGCCTCCAAAGATGGCTAGGGGGAGGAAAACTAACTCCACAAAAGCAAAGGTTTTCACCCAGTTACCCATAGCCTATCATTTAAAAAACAAACAACAACAACAACAACAAAAACCAGCAAGATGGAGGCTAGGCTGAGAGGCAGGCTAGACAACACAACTTTAGGGGTCACTAGAGGAAGGCTAGACAGAGACAGAGCCCAAGAGAACTAGGGACTTGACTGAAGTATATGGATGCCTTAAATGCTTTGGAATTTTTGCCCTCAAAGTCTAAAGAGAACTTAGACCACAGGGAAGCTGACAAGTGGACTACTGTTTGACAGCAGTGGTCAAACTTAACTCTTCCTTCAAATACACATTTTAAGAAACAATACCAAAGGCCATCCTTTATTGCAATGTTAGTTTATGGTAACTCCACATAGATATTAACATCAGGAGGAAGTTTCCAGCTTAAACAACTTGGGCCCTTGCCCAATATAACAAATACAACATTAAAATGTACAGAAACTCCTTTTGATCAGGACACTACTAGAAAACTCATGAACTTAATGATGCCAAAGTGCTTGTCCTGTGCAAAGGTTGCCAAATCCATTTCTTGGCCCTACTGTTGGTAAGAATGTCCTCTCTGATGCTTAGCATAAAATGAGAATGTTTCTACAGCAAATATTGAAGCCTAGGGTTTCCGAGTCCAGGTTGTCCAGCGGGTACCGGTCCTGGTGACTTCAAATGCTGCCTCTGCTGCAGCATGGCTGACCATCCTCTGGAAACATGGTCTGCAAAGAAACTAAGTGTCAGTCACACTCTCTGCTCCCAACAACAGTCACTCACAGCCTAGGACATCCTCAGAAAAAGGTAGCTTCACCACCACACAATCTGCCGGTAATTCCAGCTATTTAGGGTGATATCATCATTTGATATCCTTTATTAAATTGCAACAGAACTAACTGCTCATTCATTCTACTGTGAGGCAATCACTGCCCAGATGAATTCTTACCTCTTCCCAGGGGAGCTGCCGCTGCCATCACCAGTTTTCAAAGTGCACTGCTGATCACCACCCTTCACACCCAAAACCTAGGGGAATGAATCAAGAACCTAGTTAGCAGATGTAGTTCTGATCCTAATAGCCTCAACTATGAACTGAAGTCAGTCCATTTAACAAGAGTCCTTAAGAACTTAGTCCTAATTGGCTTCTTGGGCATTGAATGGCCACTTAGTCAGCATTTTATACATCACAGACCCAATTTTTAGAATGAGAGCAACCACATCTTAGAGCAGTCAATTTGCTCAGGACTATATAGCCATAAAGTAAAAAGGAAGTCATGGGTCCATGCTCAACCACTAACCTCTACCTCTCCCCAGACCAAAGCTTACCTCACACCAGGCCAATGTTTCTCACTCCAACACTCAGCTCTTGCCAGTCATTCATTCGTGACCTGGGTGAATAACAAAATTAAGGGTCACAGTTCGGAACAACTCACTCCTGGGCACCAGCCACCTGAGGACTTGTAGACTGCAGTCAGCCAGGAGTTATCATCAGTTATCGATTCTGACGGCACTTCCTGTTAGTGATCTCATCAGAGCAGCCAAGCTCCCCACTCCTCTCAGTTCTTCTCCAGGGCCCTGCACATTACCCGGAATTTAAGGTTGCCTGAACAGCCAGGAGACATTTGAATGCAGTTTGTTCATGCATATAGGTGCGATTTAAATACTTTCAGGTTGGGGGCAGCTGCCTCCTAATCCTTGCAATTATGCAGTGAGGTAGTGCATAATAAACAAGTAAAAATACAACTGTGCAACATCAGGCAATTTCAGTGCATTGAAGACAGCAGTACAGCTAAGTTCCCTATTAATTCCTACCTAGAGCAGATCTTACCTCAAAGTAGGATGCTGCTCCTGTCTTCAGTACTTGCCAATGGGTCTGTCATCTGAAATATGAAGATAACATGCATTTAGGGTAGATTCCGGCAGTTACAAGCAACTAAAACTATCGAGGTTTCAGCGACTGCTGTCAGATTAGCATAAAAATCGTCAGTTATCGCATCTGACGGCACTTCCTAATGTTAGTATCATCAGCACAGTCAAGCAAGTCTTCCTCGTGGTTCCCAGTGCAATAAGTCCCTCATTTACCCTGTTCTCAGATCTGATCACTCCCAATGGCGAGCCCACGGAAAGGGGTCCCGGCATTCGGGTACCTCAGGCTCATTGGAGGCGGGGTCCCTGCGGGACAAGCCCGCGCCCCTCTCCCCGCACGCCGGCAGCGTGGCGCGGCCCTGGTGGGCTGCGGCAGGCACAACGCCCGCCACGAAGCCCACGTGCGAGCAGCGGCTCTGATTAGGCTTCCCGAAAATATCTTCCCAAAGTTAGAAAGGCACCAGCTCAATCGCCCTTGCCACCAGGAACGACCAACAGACGCAACCACTGCTGCCTAAAAAGTTACGGTGAAAAAGATGGTACCTGCGGTGGCCGAGGCTCTTAAGGAGTTGGGACATTCCACTCTTAACAGAAGGAAGGGTGATGCCAGCAAAGACTCACGGGAACTTCCACCTCGTTTTACCAGACAGGCGCCGCGGCCCGCAAGGCCTCCCCCTCCTGTACAGTCATGGTCGCCTCGTCAGCCTGGGGAATTCTGGGCCACAGGCGCGTCGCCTCCGTGGCGCGTCGGTGACCTTGTGTGTTTTTATTGGCTTTTGTGAGGTTCCCATTCTTCTTCGGGAGTGGAGAAACCGTGGCTTAGAAGGTTGCTGTGAGGGTCGCACAAGATAAGACTTTTGAAACCCTACACAGCCTTGGCAGGGCACGCAGCGAGCCTTCTGCTTCCAACTCACAACTCTAAAAATACAGAGCCTCGCAACCGCGCGCACTAACTGCTCACGTTTCTATAGAATGGCCTCTGAGGACAGGGCAGCCATCCTCTGCCTCCCCCTCCCCTTCGCTGATTCTCCAGGGCTTCTCTACCCCATCCCCCTGTGACCCCACACGGATCGGCCCAGAGCGGGTCTTCTGAGGGCCCACTGTAGCATGTGTGCTCTTCACTTAGTGTCGGAAAGACTTAACAACATGAGTCCAGGTGATTATAAGGATGTTTATTAAAACTGAGCACAGTGAAACAAGGCAATGCTTAGCATAGAAGAAACAACAGGAGAACCTAGGCTGGGCTACCTGAGCTCTCTGGGAAGCCAGAGAAAAAGGGGGCAGCTTCAGGGGATCAGCCTGTGACAAGCTGCCAGCTGTCCACTGCCACTGAGTTTAGGAGATGCGTGCCCCTGGGCAAAGAAATGGGGGAAGAAGGAAAAGAATGGCCCAGGCTGCTCCCCAGAGGCAGCGCACAGGCATGCTGGGTCCTTTGTCTTGAGGCTTTTACCTCTCTCTTGCAGGTGGGAACCTTAAGGGAGGTCTCAGGGGAGGGTTTCAGCAGAACATTCATCAGTTCTCCAGCTGAGACTTTTCAGGGTCCTGGTCTCCACTGATTGGTCAGTGCCAGGGCGTTATTGCACAGGTTCTGGCATCGCCCACCTCATGTTGCTGCTTTTCTGGGCCTGGAGCTGAAACACAACTGAGGCCTAGATGTTGTCTCCAGGGAGGAGAGGCCTGGGGAGGAAAGGTTACCCTGTAAGTGCGGGTCCTTGTTTCCCCAGTTTTGCCCCTACCAGGCCTTCCCCTCCCTCCAGGGTCTGCCCCTGGCTGTAATTGCTTTGCCATTGTGTTCAGCAATCTGTCTCAGTTTCCCTAGTCCACTGGCCAAGGAATTTTCCTGTCTTACTATCCTGTCTCATTCCTATCTCAACAGCAGTGGATAACTCTGCCTTCTGTTCAGCATATGAACATGCTTATGTCCTTCCCACTTAAAAAAAAATGCAGTTGTGCATACACATTATATAAACACATTACCCCAAGGGGGAGCAACTCATTTTAACTGAAGTAAATTGGAAAGCCTATCGTGCGACAATTCTTGAGTTGGTCTTAGAATAATTGTAGTCTTATTGGAAAGAGGGATTTCAGAGAGCCAAGTCAAGGGATCAGACAGGCTTGAGGTCCATTGGCCTATGTGAAGAATTTATTGAAAGAGCTGGTGGGGCAGGGGGCTGGAGTGGGGCAGGTAGCAGAGGTATGGAGGAAGCAGTGTCTGGAAATGCTCAGGCAAAACCACAGAGGGCTGGGGATGCCATCTGGTGTGTCCTGTGCGTACTGGGGACCCTCTCAAGCCTTCAAAGCACAAAGGAACCGTGTTTCTCTGTGTCAGAACATCCCCTCTGGCGGCTCTGCAGAGAATGGCTTGCAGGGGTATAAACTGAGCAGGAAGCCCAGTAGGGACAGAAAGCAATAATCCAGAGTCTAAACTAAGCTGAACTGCTCAAAGGCTTTGAAGAGACCTGTTGGAAGTAGCTTTAAGGGGGGTCTGGAGGTTGTGGGAGGGAGAGGAGAGTTGGCTGTGCTTGCCCATGTACACCACCTCCCACCTGCCATAATAGCAAGCTGAACACCTTGGCCAGCTCCCTGCACTCCACTGATGAGGGTCACCTGTGCCAGGTGAGGGCAGAGCAGCCCATCCCTGGACACAGGCTTGCGCTCACAGTTATGCAGATGTCAGTCAGCCTAAGGGCCCTGAAACTTTGCTCAAATGTTTTCAGGAGAGTTAGCCATGAGAAAATACTTATTGATTTGCCACCAAAGTTCCCTAGGGCCCCAGAGCCATCAGGTAGAGCTGGAAAAATGTCCTGGGTCTGTTCTGCCAGCCTCCTGCTTTGTCCAGGCCATTAGCTGGACTTCAGGACATGGAGGGGAAGATGGTCCTCCTCCAAGGCACTGTTTTCCTCAGGTGGGAAGGCCAGGGCAGGGTTCTTCATGGTGCCTGTAAATGGGAGAAAGAGCACTGTGACTTGGCCGCAGGGGTATGTCCCCAGGATGAGGCCACAACCATGAAGCCACATCATGCCCTGTGGACATAAGGGGATCCTGAGGTCCCCAGCAACCCCTCTCCCTGCCTCCCTCCTTCCACAAGCATTCCTGAACCCCTGCCCTGTGCCAGTGGGGGGCCTCCTCCCAGGAGCTTAAAGTCTCTGGAGGTGACAGGCTTTTGTGTTAGAAGTGAGAACACCTGAAACTTGCTGAAGAGCTGGAGGGAAGTGATAGGTGCTCAGGAAACTCATAGGAGAGAAAGGACCCGCAAGGAGAGAAGGGACTCAAACCATAGCGGAGGCAGCGGATTTGGACAGCCAGAGGAGCAGGAAGTGCGCTTATGGCAGATACAAGAGCTAGCACAAAGAACAAGGAGCACTGTCAAGGGACTGGCTGACACAGGGAGAGGGGTGTGGAGAATGGGTGGAACGGTGTCCTTGCTCCTTGACCTGCACACTGAAGAGTGCAGCCCTCCAGGGAGTGGGGGCCGAATGTAGTTTTGTCTACATAGAGGAAGAGGAAGGGGATAAACCTGGAGCAGGGAGACTTGTCTGGAGGTCGGGGTGCAAGCTGAGCAGCCCTGCAGTGGTGCAGAATCAGGAGAAATGGAGGGTGCAGAGGGATAAGGGGCTGCCCATGGGGTCCTGAGGTTACTCAGTACAGATTGGGGGCTGGGGGAGCAAGAAACCCTCAAGGCCTCCCACCTGGGTGAGGAGGGGGTAGAGTTGCAGTAACCTGTTAGGGCAGCCCCAAGGTTGCTCCTGTTTAGGGATGTCAGCTGGAGGCCCCAGCAGGCAGTGGTGTGTGGAATTGGAGTGTGGAATAAGGAGCAAGTTGACTTTCAGAATCTTGGTAGTGAAGTGACAGGGAAGCAGGACTCGGAATTAAGGATAAAGCAAGGGTGGGCAGGAAACCTATGGGTTTGTGAGGGCCTTGGTCAGGGACCAGGACCTAGGAAACCAGTGGGCTTCTGAGCAGGAGGCCAGAGGAGTCCCCACCACAGGGAGTCATGGGTGGTGCAGGAGGCCGTTGTGGAAGGGGTTGGGGCCAGAGGCACAAGCAAGTGGAGTGTCTTTGAAAGAGAAGGAGAAAGGAGAGGGGAAGCTAGCAGAAAATGAGGTGGGAACTATTGAAGGTTCCAGAAAGGGTATGCTGTGGAGAGAACTAATTCTCAGAACAGGCCTCTGGGTGGGAGGAAGGAGTCACTCGTGGTGGGAAGTAGCAGGGTGAGGACAAGGCAGGATACTGCCACACTGGGATGAGGAGGATACAGGCCCTGAGGGGCAGGAGGGACACAGGCAGTGGCTTACCCTCCCAGGTATGGGGGCTGGAGGTGGGAAGAGGCTGGGCCCTTGGGTCAGCAAGGCTGGCCAGGACAGAGCCCATGGGGGCTCCCAGAGATGCCACCTGAGCTATGAGCTGGGTAGGGCACCTTCCTTAACTTGTTGCCCTGCTGGGTCTCCAGGCTCAGCCCAGGCCTGACACTTGAATGGGCACAAGGTGCAGTGGGTTGAAACCTGCCGGGAGGAGGGGTGGGGATGAAGAGGCAGGAGTGAGGAAAGGCTGAAGGCTGAACCGGCGAAAGCACTAATGGCCTCAGAGGTTTTCCCAGGCCAGCTAAGAGGTGAGGGCAGAACAGACAGGGGGGAAGCACCACTTTAAGGGGGGCAATTCTTTAAATGAGTGTAGCTGGGGAGTGGCCAGAGCAGAGGCCCTGTCCCAGAACCTCCATGGCTGTGTGGCCAAGCAAACACACGCAAACACACACACACACACACACACACACAAATGCACATGCAAACACATGCACATGAACATACATATGAGAACACAAACACTGTCTCACCAGGGCTACTCACCTGAGTTGGGCCCTGTAGGTTCCTCAAACACCGTAGGCAGCGTCTGCTCCCAGGCAGCCCAGTTCACTTCCTCCACCCTGAGGGCAACAAAGCAGCTCTGAGGCAGCCGGATGCTCACAATGCAGTCTGGTTAGCCCCAAGGGGTGCCCTGGCCCCTGAGTGGGTGGACTCAACAGACACTCCAGGGGACACAGGGACTGCAAGGAGGGTGGGATTCTCTGCCCTTCCGCATAGGACATGGGACCCCCCAGCACCATGCCCCTAGCCCTGCCCTTGCAACTGTCCCCTGGCTTTCAGAGGAGAAGGCTGGCCTTCACCAGCAGCCCTTTCCAGCCCCTCACTCACCTGAAGCACCAACGTTCATCTGGGCTACCATCTGGCCTGGTGCCAACAGTCAGCTTCACACCTGCCCGTTGCTTCTTCCTCCTGCACCACCAGTAGCCATTCTCCATCTCCAGGACAGAGATGGCTTTCTGCAGACAAAGAACACATGAGACAGAGCAGCCAGGAAGATGCACCATACACTTGACAGTATAACCCCAAGTCCACTAAGCACGCAGGTTGGAATCCGGCTCCATTGTTTGATTGCCTGTGTGGTGTTTGGCCCTCAGCGTCTCAGTTTCCTGCCTTACAGTCTGAGGATAATGTGCCTGGTGGTTTGAGGAGGTCACCATGTAGAGAGTGCTCAACAATTACTTGCTATTGTATCATTATAGGATCCAGAATTTCACACCACCAGGTGCACAAGTTCATTTGCTCCACCCTACATGTGTGCCTGCCCACTGGTATGCAAGTCAGGTGGGGGCAGAAGTTTGCAAATGAGGACACGGAGTCTCAGAGAAGACGGGCTTACCCAAGATGGACAGTGAATTGGGAATACAGTCCAGCCACCTGGGCAAGGCCTTCCCTACAGAAACTGTCCAGACCCACACCCAGCCTTGCCCAGGTCAAGAAGCAGCTTTTGCTTCCTCCCCTGTAAGTGGGTGTCATCATATCAGCCCCCAGCTTCAGGGACTTCTGGTCCCCTGACTTCCCCAAACTGAGCCAGCCCCAAGAGCGTACAGCCTGCCTACCTCACCCACCAAATCAACCCATTTAACATGCAGTGAACACAGAATGGGAGCTACATGAAGACAGACTTTGTCTTGTTCTCTGTTGTGTGTTTAGAATCTAAAACTGTTTCTATCCCCATAGAAGACACTCAAGAAATACTTAATGATAATAACTAACACATTGAGCACCTACTGTGTGCCAGACACTGTTCTAAGAGCTTTAGATGTATGAGTTTACTCAATCCTCACAGCAACCCAGGGCCCTGGATCTGCTGTAAGGGACCAGCTCAGCAGGGTCCTACCCACTCCTCCCTGGGCCCAGAACTTGGGGACGGGGAGGGGAGCCTCCCAGGGGCACCTGCAGTTTCCAGATGCTCCAGCTGTCGGTGGCAACACTGTTCACAGTCTCACTCATGAGGGCAATGAGCATGTTGAGCAGCAGGATGTAGGTGAGCAGCACATAGGCCAGCAGCAGCAGCAACACAACCCCACGGAAGCGCAGCTGCTCCTGGAAGGCCAGCTCGCCCATGCCAATGGTGAACTTGAAGAGCTCCAGGGAGGCGTCCAGGATGCCACTGTATGGGGCCGAGCTGCTCTCCTCTTCCTCCTGTCCTGCCCCAGACCTCACTGCCTCTGTGGCATTTGACCTTGTGGAGACCCCTGGGCCCTGAGCCTCCCGGCTCAAGCTCACAAGGGCTGTAGAGGGTAGAAGGGGGTCCTCAGCCTTGGAGACCAGTGGGCACACTTAAGGGTTTGCAGGGCAGGCAAGGGATGGGTACGGGCCAGAGGGGAGCCTTTACCTACAGCGAAGCCGAAGAGGAAGACTAAGTAGACCAGAAGAAAGCGGAGCAGGTCCCGCAGAATAACCTGGAACACAAGCACCAGGAGCTGGGGTGGGTGACTGGGCCACCAGACATGACCCCAGACCCCTGCCTTGGCCTTGAGCTTGGGTTCCTACGTGCAAACTACACATACACACATGTGTGCACACATAGGGCCCTGTGCAGCTATACTGAGCCAATGGATCTTTTTAAAATCTACATCAGATCACATAATTTTCCTGCTTCAAACCCTCCAGGGTCAAAAAAATTAAACATAGAGTTACCATATGATCCAGCAATCCCACATCTGAGTATATGACCAAAAGAATTGGAAGCAGGAACTCAAATAGACATTTGCACACATCATAGTTCATAGCAGCATTAGTCACAACACCAAAGGGTGGAAACAACCCAAGTGTCCATTGATAGATGAAAGGATAAACAAAATCTGGCATATCCATAAAATGGGATGTTATTCAGTCTCAAAAAGGAAGGGAATTCTGACACATGTTACAGCATGGATGAATCTTGAGAACATTATGCTGAGTGAAATAAGCCAGTGACAAAAGGACAAATACTGTGTGATTCCATTTATATGAGACATCTAGAATAATCAAATTCACAGAGACAGCAAGTAGAAGGCTGGTTGCCAGGGGCTGGGGGATGGAGGGGGTGGGAGTGCTTTCTGGGAACAGAGTTTCGGTTTGGGGTAGTGAAGGTCCTGGGGATGATGGATGGGGAGGGCCGCACAGAGATCTGACTGTGCCTGATGCCACTGAACTGTGTACATTTAAAAATGGTTAAAATGCCCCTGGCTGGTGTGTCTCAGTGGATTGAGTGCTGGCCTGCGAACCCAAGGGTAACTGGTTCGATTCCCAGTCAGGGCACATACCTGGGTTGCAGGCCAGGTCCCCAGTAGGGGGCGTGTGAGAGGCAACCACACATTGATGTTTCTCTCTTTTTCTCTCTCCCTTCCCCTCTGCCTAAAAATAAATAAAATCTTTTTTTTTTTAATGGTTACAATGGTACCTTTGTTATGTATATTTTACCATACTTTTTTTAAAATGTTTTAAAACCTCCTGGGCCTCCAGATCTGTCCCTATGGCCCACAACCACACCCCCACCCCCACCAAACTTCCTCTCCCTCACTCTGCCCAGCCTCCTCAATCTGTCTCAAGCACTCCAATGTGCTTCAACCTCTGGCCTTTATCTCGGCTGTTCTCTTTGTCTTAAATGCTTCTTCCTCGAGTCTGTGCTGAATCATTCTTTCAGGTCTCAGTCATCACTTTTTCTGAGATGCCTTCCAGACCCCTCTATCTAAGTACCTACTGCCCTGGTCATTCTTCTTCATACAGCCTATGATATCCTCATTTGTTTTTTTAGTGTCTTCATTTCCCCTACTAGAATGTGAGCTTCAAAAGAGCATGGACTGCTCTATTTTATTAGTGAACAAAATAGTATATTTCCAACATTTCAAACAGGGCCTGGCCCATAGTATCTACCTCCTAAACATTTGTTGAGTAAATAATAAACGCAGGCACATCCATATGCCCAGATGTCCCAGTGCTCAGGCACATAGGTGAGCTTGTGTGCATAGTCTCTGCTCCTTCAATGTGCAAGGATGTGTGTGCTCCCATGTGGACACTTGCAAACATGCATGGGCAGGTATTTGCACACGCAGAGTGCGGGCTGCTGAGAGCAGGTACGTGCGCACTTATACTCCTGCTTATATTCATCAAGCATCTGGGTGCATAATGCACATACTCATGTTCTCCTCTGCCCAGGTTAGCTGCCCAGGTTGGCTTCACCTGCCTGCTGAAGCCAAAAGGAGTCCCGCTAGAGCATGATGTCCAGCCCACCCAGTCTGGTTGCAGCAGGGCCACCCCAACCTCTCACCTTCTGGATCATGACGCTGTAGATGCCTGTGTGCTGGAAGCCACGTGTATAGTAAAGCAGGTTCAGCCAGCCCAGTACCAGCGAGGACACAAGCAGAGGCAGGTACCACTCAATGGCCAGGAAACACAGCACCTGAGACAGCACCGTGAGCAGGGCCTGGACCAGGCTGGATGAGGGCAGGGTATGGGTCAGTTTGCAGGCCACTCAGCAAGGCCCCCTTAGTCCCCACTTGCCAGTGCTGACCACCACTGTCTCTCCCACTGCAGACTGAAGGGGAGAAGTTCCCCACCTGTCTGGGGCTAGGCCCAGTCAGGTCCTGACCTGCACCCCAGGCAAGTTATTTAACTCCTGTGGGCCTCAGTTCCCTCCCCTGGGAAATGGGGGTAGCAGTAATCACACCTAACTCCTAGAGCATTTGTGAGGATTCAGTGAGACAAGACATGTAAAGGGGTGAGGCCCCAATGGTGCACAGTGAGGGCTCAGTAAATGATCTATAAGGGTGGGAGCACAGAGACCCCCAACTGGACAGCTGGACTACCCTCTGGTCCCAAACCCTGGAGCTCCCTGGCCCTGGATCCTCCCCTTTAACATCTGCCTGGTGCCCTCTGCTACAACCACCTCTCCCAGGCCTGAGAAGAAGGGGGAGTGAGGCCCCACATACAAGAGGATTTCGAAGTAGCTGTCCACGAAGGAGATCCAGATGAACAGCCGGCGTCTCCAGAAGTACCACAGCTGTTGGGAGGGAGAAGGACAGCCGGGGAGGAGGGGCAAGTGAAACTTGTTCTCCAGGCCACAGCCCCAAGTTGCTGGCCTCAGTGCCTGGGCCAGTGCTCCCACTTGCTCCCTGTCTTCTGGCCATGTGGGGGCCGGCTGTGACTTGTCACAGGAGCTCATAAATTTTGCTGATAGCCAAGAAAGATTAAGACCCTGTTTCTGAAAATTACAGCCTCCCACAGACACAGAGACAGTGCCAGGGGCCTCCTGGCTCCCTCTGGATCCAGATGAAGAACTCATGCACTTCATGTGGTAAAGGGGAGAGCTCCTTTCCCTCCCTCTCTCTGGCCCCTCAGGGACTACCCTGTGCTCCAGCCAACCTATATTTGGTGCCCAGGTTCTGCCCCTTCTGAGAGTCTCCACGCTGTGGCCCAGCCTGTCTCCTGCAAGCTTGCAGCATTTTGAACTGAAGAGGCCCTGCTGGGGCAGCTGGGCTCAGCCCCTCCACCTCTACCTTTCTGTGTCCCCCAAGTGAGGGATGCCCAGCCTTGGGACCTGGGGCAGGTCTTCCAGCTCAGTTCCCTGGGAGCAGATCAGGCACTGCCAAGGAATCATAGGAGCCATTTGCTACCCCACAGGCACCCAGGAAGCATAGTAAGGAGGGTACCCAACAGCTGAGGCAAGGCCTTTAGCTGCCCAGAGGCAAGTCAGGGTGGGATCTGCTACCGGTTTCCTCATGAGTGAAGGTACTGTTGTTCACCCACTCTACAGCTCCTCCTAGCAGAGTTCCAGGTTTGCTCCTGGGTTGACTGGGAGCCACGTGGAGTGGGGGAAGGGGAGGAGCCCTCACCTGGCCCACGAGGAGGTAGACCCCCCCAAGCAGGATCAGGATGTGGCCCAGCAGTAGCATGGAGTTTCCAGCTGTCACTTTCATGGGGAGGACGGCCTGTGAAGAGACACTCAGGTAGAACCTAGCGTCCCCTCCCAACACCTGACCCTCTGAGAGTCAGAGCTGAGGGCCTACGTGGAGCAGCAGAGAGAACATGCACTCCCCTGCAGGACCCCTGGAGTCTAGCCTGTCGTGTGTAGCAGTAGTGAACGTGGGAGCAGGAGCCAGGCTGCCTGAGCCCAGGTCCCATCTCTGTCACGTGCAGCCTCCGTGAGCCCAGATATATTTCTGAGCCTCTCTGGGCCTCCCTCCCTCAGCTGTGGGCTGGGATGACAGTTCATCGTCTCAGAGGGTTGCTGTAGAGCTGAATTCAGTAAGACATGCCAATAAATCAGAATACCTTCTCACATGTGGTGCACACTAAGTATTTTTTGTCGTTGTTTGTTCTTTTTTATTTTTCCTGGCACTCAGTGTTAACTGTTACCGTTATTACGCTTGCAGTGCTGGCTGCCCCCCTACCACCCGCTGGGTAAACACCTCCCAGTATATGCCTCCCACCCTGCCCCCACCCCAACCTTGCCTTTTCCAGGGCAGGCTGGTGGTAGACAACAGCGGTGAAGATGAGCATGTAGGTCAGGTAACACAGGAAGTTGAAGAAGAACCTGGGGAGGAGCAGGTCCCATTTCGCCTGCAGCAGCTTGTTCAGTGGCTCCAAAACCACCATTCGGTGTCGGTGCTGGGGTGCAAATGTGAGAGTCAGGGTACATTCAGCAGGTACGCACAGGGGACCCACTCATGTGTCTGGCTCAATGCAAGGGCTGAGGGAATGGAGGAGAGAGAAGGGGGAGCCCCGAGTAATGCCTCCCCACCTGCCTCCCCCGACCTTCATTGCTAGGCAGTGAGGCCCTCAGTGGTAGCCACCAGGACCCTGGCATGATCCCTGAGTTGGTTGGCACCAGAGTGTGGAATGAGTGTGGTCCCAACAGCCGGGGGCAGGATGTGCAGTCACACCCCCACTGGACAAGAATAGGGCAGGTAAAGTCCCAAAGACAGCCTGAGTTGTGGGCCCTGCAGGAAGCTCTCTACCAGGCCCCCTGAGCACCGGTGTGCCCCAGCAGGCTCACCGGGCTCCTGCAATGAAAGGCGATGATCTCCAGCACTGAGTTCTCCTCCCAGCTGTCCACAGAGGCCAGGTCATACAGCGACACCCGGACGGGCCCGTAGCACCACTCAGTGAACTTTCGGGAAAGGGGCTGGCACGGCCCTGAGAACTCTCGCTGCAGGATGTGTCTGAAAATCTGTAGGGTGGGTCACGTGAGTTTGGCCTGCCTGGCCACCTCCCAGCACTGACTGGGAATCTGGGAAATACTCAGCACCCTGCAGAGCTGCGGCATACACATGCACATGCCCTGTACACACAGGTCCTTCTGGGTATAAACTCTTCCATACCTCCACACATGCTCAGCCAGGGTAGACATTCCCTCCCACCCACCCACATACACCCAGGCCTGCCAGGGTATTCCTTCCCCTCTCTTGCTCTTGGCCTCTTTCATGAACTCCTCATGCAGCCAAGGGACCTCAGTCCAGAGGCTCTCGGCTATGCACATGTGTGCCCTCCAGTGGTTGGAGTCCAGGGCTTTCAACAGAGCAGAAAGGGTCACTAACCTGAACAGGGTAAGAAGTAATTTGGACTCACAAATGAAAACCAGAGAAAAGGAAGGGCCAAACTGGGGAGTAGCTGCTACAGAGCACACAGCAGCCACACAGCCACGCCTCCAGACAACACAGGGAAGTTCCCACACCCCAGGGACCTAAGCAGGAATAAAATAGCAGAACTTCTACTTATGTTTAGACTTTAAAAACACTTCTGTTCTAAGCTTCTCTCCGGCTTTGTAAGCTGCACAGCCCTGACAATAAGGATAAGCTGGTAAGCCATTTGGGAAAAGGTAGAGCTGGATCGTGTTTACTCTTTATACCAAAATGACTCCAAAGTTTGAGGCCCTAAAAATGAAGCTGAAAAAGTCTGGAAGAAAATATGGATATGGGACACACACACACACACACACACATACACAATGTTATAGATACATAACCTTGTGGAAGGATTAAATAATAGCAAAACCCTAAAGGAAAGGATAACTACAACCTGCATAGATAAAAATATAACAATTCTGTGTGGCAAAAAATACTATAAAAATTTTTTTAATGTTGAACTGGGAGAAAATTTTGAACTTTTAGAGTACACAAAATGTTAATATGTTAGTATAAAAGTCACTTACTAATCAAGAGGAAGAAAACCTAATAGCAAGTCTGATAGCAGAATAGACAAGGATATGAAAAGATTGTCTCCTGCCCTGGCCAGTATTTCTGTTGGTCAGTGTCATCCTGACCCAAGATTGCAGGTTCAATCCCTGGTCAGGGCACACACAAGAATCAACTAATGAATACATCAGTAAGTGGAACAACAAATTGATGTTTGTCTTGCTCTCTCTCCCTCTTTCTTCCTCTCTTTCTAAAACAAGACAATAAGTGAAAAAAAATGTTGAAAGCTTAAAAAAGAAAAAGATTGTCTCTTAATCAAGAAACACAAATGACTTTTTTAAAAAAAAGAATCCTTGTGTTTTATTAAAAGTTATATATTTTATTAACCAATGTCACCCCAAGAAGTTCAATAAAAAATAAAAATAAAATGGAAAAGATACCTGTGTTTTATAATAGGATATATTAGTTCAGTAGTTCAGATATAGTTTATCAATAAACACACATATTAAGTCCATGTTGGTGTGGCTCAGTGGATTGAGTGCTGGCCTGTGAACCAAAAGGTAGTTGGTTTGATTCCTAGTCAGGGTACCTGCCTAGGTTGCTGGCCATGCACCTGGCTGGGGGCGTGTGAGACACAACCAATAAATGGATCTTTCACAAATCGCTGCTTCTCTCCCTCTCTTTCTTCCTCCCTTCCCCTATAAATAAATAAATAAATAAATAAAACCTTAAAAAAAATAAGCACACATTTTAGAAAATGTTCTTACCAATAGGAATATTTGATTGAAAAGGGAGGAGCTCACTGATCTAAAGCGACATCCCAGGCTTTCTGCAGAAAACTCAGGGCGAGCCCTGCTGCTTCCTGGACAGGTGGGGAGGGGAAAGGAGCCAGCTGCTCACCTCCATCTTGCCTTCCTTGGCAGCCAGCTTCAGGGGTGTGAGGCCTTGCAGGTTGGGGATGTCCTCCAGCTGCACAGTGGGGCAGAGGTGGACTCCAGCTTGGAGGAGCCTATCGTACATGTGGATCACCAGTGTGCTATTCTCAGCCGAGTTGTCTGCAATCATCACCAGTGCGTGCAGGACCGTGTTGCCCAGTGAGTCGGCAGCCTGCAGGCTGGCAGGCTGGTGCTGGTTCTCCAGAAGGTAGGTGACCACATCCCATTGCTTGGTGCATGCCGCCAGAGAGAGGGGCAGCTCACCTGGGGGCCAAAGGGGTAGCTTGGGCCTCAGGCCTCCAAGCTTTAACCTGCCTACTCCTCACATTCCTTGGACAGAAGGCCAGGCCTCCTCCAAGCAGATCAGGTGTCCATGGGAAAGGATGGCACCTTGCCTCGGGGTCCCCAGCCCCATTTAGGGTGGCTGTGCCTTCTCCTAAGGGAGCAGAACAGGGGCCAACCCCCAGAGTCCCCATCTCCCCTCTTTCTCCTCTTCAACAGAGCCCAGGCCCACTGCTGCCTGACACAGATGCCCTTCATTCAGCCAGTCCCTGTCTGGTGGACTCTTGTCACACGCCAGTTTTAACAGCCACTCCCTAGCCCTGGTCTGGGCTCTTTGGCCAGACAAAGTTAAACATCTCTTAATACAAACTTCTTCTGCAGGCAACCCAGTGATTAAAAGCATGGGCCTCAGGATCAGAGAGAACTGGTTTTAAGGGCCAGCTCTACCACCCCTTAACCATGTGACACCCCCCACCCCACCCTCTATGCCTCAAATTAATCAAGAAAGACTCCTCACCAAAATAGAAACAAGCCCCTTGGCTTTTCTTCTGGAAGAATTGGCCACAGGCCCGGGCATGCACATCAGCACCATTCTCCACCAACAGCTTCACACACTGCAGGCTCCTCTTCTCAATGGCAATGTGCAGGGCACTGTGGCCTCGATAGTACTCATCTTTGCACTGAGCATTGACCAGGGGCATGGGATTGCCAGAGTCCCGGTCAATCTGCAGCAGCGGCAGGATGCAGGCATTGGTCCCATCCCGAAGGTTAAGCACAGCCTTCATCAAGCATGTCTTCCCTGTGGAGCCCTCTGTGGGAGAGGGGGAAGGGAAGGGGCACGAGGTGCTCAGGCCTGGAGCAGCTGGGCTGCCTGCCAGCTTGTATGTAAGCCCAGGCTCCAGAATGCTCCTTGGGAGGATAAAAAAAGATTACACAATCATGATTCAGGGTATCAAGGCTCCAGTGACTACCATTTCTGCCCTAGAAATTGTTCCTAAGACATAACTTGTCATGCATGCAAAGCCATCTATATACAATAACATTCAGAGTGATGTTTGTTAAGTGGCTTCACCATTTAATGGCTCTGTCTCCTCAGTCAAGTCACTTGGCCTCCCTTCAGCTCAGTTTTCCTCTCTGTAAAATGGGAATGCTCCAGGGTCATTTTAAGGACCAAATGGAATTATATACAAAATGCTCAGCACACAAAGGGCCTGGCACACAGTATGTTGAGGCCAGAAACTACAAACAACCTAAATGGCCATCAATAAGAAATTAATGAATGAAATTATGGCAAATCTATGAAATGGAAAACTCTGCAGTTGTAAAGTGACTAAGTTACAGATAAATATACTGAAGTGGAAAGTGCTACAAGATGTAGTAAGTGGGGGGAAAGCACATTACAAATTAGTGTATATGGCACTACCCCATTTATGTAAATACATACCTAGCATATTTAAACAGTTTGAAAAGATGGATTCACAGGGATCCAGGATGACAGACGTTTTACCCTCAGCTTTACATACTTCATTACTATTTGAATCTTCTAAAATGCACACATTACTTTTCTAATCAGCCCAAATAATAAAGATATTTATATTGGGGGCAAAGAATGTTCTGAGATGGATAAAATATTAAATATAAGAGATGAATATTAGGAAAAAAGAAAGAAAGGGAGGAAGGGATAGAGAAAGGGGATGCATTGAGGAGGCCCACAAGCACGCGTTCAGTGCGGGGAAGCAGAGGCTGGCTGGAAGCTGGTGGGCTGGTTGGGAGTGGCAGGCACAGCCCTGACAGTAAGGTAAGCAGGAACCCTTGGCTCTGTCAGCAGGGCCCCAGCAGCCATTTCAGCAGGAATGTCTGCTGCTAAGAACACATCCCTTAAAAAAAAAAGAGAGCCCTGTCTGGTGTAGCTCAGTGGACTGAGCACGGGCTGAGAACCAAATGGTCACTGGTTCAATTCCCGGTCAGGGAACATGCCTGGGTTTTGGGCCAGATCCCCAGTGGGGGGTGTTTGAGAGGCAACCCCACACTGATGCTCTCTCTTTCTTCTTCCTTTCCCCTTCTCTCACTCTCTTTCTTCTTCCCTTCCCCCTTCTAAAATTAAATAAATTCTTAAATAAATAAATAAGAGAAAACACTTGCCCCTTGTCTCCTGACCATGGTCAAGGCCCACCCAGCCCATACAAATCTCAGCACAGCATGCAGACACAGAGGCTCTGGCCAAAGGGCAGGCCTACCTGTGTACTTTGTGTCGGTCAGGTACTTGCTGGTACGGCGCAGGTACTCTGGTAGCCCAACCAGATCCTCGGGGACACCCCGGGCAACCACACTGAAGAGCCGGTCACGGTCAAAGCAGTTTGGGTCCAGCTGGCTGTAAGAATGTGGTTTGTGACTGATGCTATAAAAGAGCCACATGCCACCCAGAAAGCGCCCCATCCCACAGAACCCTTTCAGGAAGCCCTGTGAGCACTGTGAACCCTGAAGATCCAGGAGTCCCATGGGAGTCTTCATAAGGGCCTCTGCCCTCCCAGAGCAAACCAAGGAGATCCCAAGTGCTCAGAGCCCCAGGAGCAGGGTTTGGGGAGCTGTCCAGGGCACTAGTCCACAGCATCTCCATGGCTCCAACATCACAGATGTTTCTCAGCATGGGAGGCTTATTATTTATTTGTTAGATGCCTTGAAGAACTCACAACAGGCTCATTATCGCACAGGGTGCGTTTCAGCACAGGGACTTGTCGTGGCTCCTGAGCTGGGGACCAGGTCAAGACATGCCTACAGGAGGTGCCCACAGACTGTTAGGGGCTGTACACACTGCTGGTCTGTTGGGAACCGCCCTGCTTGGTTTCAGAAGCTGTAACCCCCCATGGCTACACTGAGTGAGAGACCTTGAGACCCTAAGCCACAAAGGTGACAAAGCTTATCTCACCGGCAGGAGCACAGCCTCTGCTCACTTTACTTCACCCTGCCTGGCTCCCAGTGCATAACCAGTTAGCCAATGATAGGTAAGATTCCTCAAAAGAGGGATGACCTAAGACAGGCATGGTCACAAGGGGCCCTCAGGGAAGAACTTGGGGGTTATGAAAAAAGGGGGTGATGGACCCTCACCCCTCAGCTCTGACATAGCCTGAGTCCTCATTCTGTCTGCGAGAAGTCTCCTGATCTCTTGGCTGCCTTACTTCCCTGGCCTGACTTAAGCCTGAAACAATGCCGGAGGTGGGTGCAGCCATGTGCTGGAAAGGGAAGGTTCCCTGGGGCTATCAGGCCTAAGAAAGAATGCATAAAATCCTGTGAAACCTGCTTTGCTAATACCCTCAATTTAAATGGAAAGGGTCCAAGCCTGAAATGAGTTTGTTTCCCCAAAGTTTTATGGCCCTTTAACTATCTGACCCTGACTCAGAATAAACCCTCAGAGTTCTTTGAATGTTATCTATTGTTTGATCCTTACTTTCTGTAAATGATTGATGAGCTTTACCTGTATTCCTGTGCAAACTGAACCCAATAAAAGCCCATTGAGGAAAAGGCTCCTGGCCCTTCTCCTTTGAGAGATTGGATACCTTTCCTCCCCAAACAGATCATGTCTTGGTAGACTTATTCTCATCCATGGTGGATGGGGGGGGGCCCTGTGGGCAGAGTCCCCCCTCACTGATCTCCACAAGGAATCAAGAAAAGCCCTTCATCCTCTTAGAAGCCATTTGTGGACTGATAATGGAGTATGTGCACCTTTAACCCTTGCTTTGGCCCCAGGGTCAGGGATCGCTACTTTCTCTTTTAGACAAGCAAGGAAATAAAGCAACTTCCCCAAAGTCCTGAGGCATCTCACTAACTCCATACCCTGACTCTGACCCCAGAGAGACTCTAGGCCAGGCAGACACAGTTTCTCAGAGACATGTGGGCCCAGCACTGAAACCTCACTGGACTTTTGCTGAGAAGCCACATTTCCAGGAAAGACCCAAAACAGGCCTTACAATTCTTTAGAATCTGCCAGTGTCTGGTGACAGGGAGGGGAAGGGAAAGGGGTACCCCTTCCTGAGCATGTCGCTATTCACAGAGACAAGATCATCCCTGGGTCCCTCACACCATGACCAGCAGATATGAAGAGACAGACGGCAAGGACTATTTGACACTTTGGGGACCCTCAAATCCTAGCTTCACAGCTCCTGTAGAATGAGCCAATCCAGTAAGGGTTGGAGACTCTGATGAGTGAGGGGAGTGCTGAGATCAGTTGGGTTTTAAGCCATATGCACATGCCTGGAGGCCACACCCTGCCTCCTCCACACCAGGAAGTTACATAGCTGCCTGGCCTGGCCAGATCCACCATCATCTGCCCAGGAGACCACGTGGCCACAGCATGACCAAGAGGGCTCTGCAGCTGAGTACGGAGCCCTGTGGAGAGTCCAGCCAGTGGAAGTGTCTATTTGGATAAGGTATTTCCTTTCTCAGGATGACATCACAGTCTTGGGGTAGGGAAGCCCCACAAGGGCACAGATCGAGACACAGAAGGGCATCAAAGGGCCCATTCTGCCTGTTGGGCAGGCTACCCAGCTCCCCAAAGCCTCATACAGATCTTCTCCTGCCATGGTCTGAACCCGCCACATAGTCTGAATCTGTGCTGGTTTGTCCTCCAGTACAAACAGTACAGGAGCATTGGGCTGGGAGGCCATGGCTGGTGGCCACATCCTAGTCATGAGGAGGAAGGAAGTGTCTTGCCTGGCACAGTCCCACCTGGACCATGAGGATTTTCCTGGTCAGATCTCACTCTGGAGGAGGGGGAGGGTGCTATGTGCACCCCCCACATCCCCCACCTCAGGGCTGGAAGTGTCACTTGTGGCAAGAGGGGGCTCACTCTGTCTGAGGTGGTAGAGATCACAGGAAAATCAAAGTGAAGATGACTCCCAGCAGAAGGCTACCATCCACAGTCTCCAAAGTCCACATCCCCTAGAAGACAGGTTCAGTCTTAGAGCAAAACCCAGGAGTTCCTGGGACATTTTCACATGTCCTTGACTCTCCCCTTGAACTGGAGTGTGGATCCTGCTACCATCTGTCACAGGAACCACGACAGGGTGGGGGCCAGGGCATTAAACCAGGGGATGCAAGGGTCAATCAAGTACTTGAAGCTTGTAGAGTATGTCCCTATGAAGAAGAGCAGGACCTCAGAAGGCAGAAGGCCAAGAATAAGGATGGTTCTGGAAGGAGCAACCCCAGAGAACAGAGCAGAGTCCAGCCTGTAGGGCCCAGGAGCTAGCAGAGCCAGACTGAGGACTACTCAGGCTGTGGGGAAGGAGCACCGAGTCAGCACCTGTGCTATAAGTGAGGGACCACCCCTGGCTGCACCCCCACTTGCTGCCTTACTTGTCACCTGCTCCCCTTCGGTAGTTGAGGTTCACTTTGATCTGAGGGGGGAAGTTCCGGTCCTCGCCCTGGAATGGTGACTCCATGGGGGGTGGCACATGTCCACTGTCTGGCTTTTTCTTGTCCACATCAGCACCATCTTCTAGATCTCCATCGTATGTCTCCAGCCTGAAGGCAGGAGGGCTGGAGGGCGAGGTCATCCTAAGGGGTGGAGGCTGCTCTGTCCTGCTGGAAACTCCAAGGAGACAGAGACATCAGAGGCCACTCCTTCCTCCCAGCCCCAGGTAGGGGTAAGAGGTCTGGCTGGGGCTGAAGAAAGAGAGGTTTAGAAGCTGAGTACAATTAAGCCTACCCACTGTGTAGAGCTCTGCCCAGTGAAGTAGGGGGTGGAAGAAGGAGGAAGGCCATGGGTGAGGAGAGGAAGGGAGGGTCTGGCCTGAAGATGGCACAGTGTCCTGAAACCGGGTGGGAATAGGGGCTCAATAGGCCTGCCTCTTTGACATTGTCCCACAGGAAGGGGCCCTGAGTGTCCCTGACTTTCCCACCAGGACTTCCTGGTATGGAAAGGCCACAGCCCCTCATCAGGGGTAACAAACATTTGCATCTACAGCACAACCCTTTCTCCACATGACATTTTGCACAATGGCAGACAAAAGTGCAGTTGTGCGGTGGGGGCAGGTCACCCAATCTCTTACCACGGAAGGGGTGCTCTGGGGAAAACCGTTGGAAAACCATTGGTCTATCAAACCCCTCATTTTGCTACCAGGGCAACTAAAGCTCAAAAAGGGGAAGTAACTTCCCCAGGGTCACTACCTGTTGGCAGAACCTGGTCTAAATCTACCTTACTCTACCATGAGGTTCCCCTTCAGTTCTCAAATCTTTTGGGCCTACCTATATTTTTGGTATGACTCATCTCTGAAGGCATTGAATGCCACTTCTCTGTGCCTTAGGGTCTCTACAGGCTGCAGAGTGGGGAGGGAGACCCCTCGATGGCTGCCCAAGCTCCCTGTGACAAGCAGGCCCCCCCTCAGGCCCCGTGCCAGCTCTGGGAGCTCAGCTGACAACACCATCACATGCTCCCCGGAGAGCTAAACCACAGCCTCCGCTGCAAGACAAGGAGTAACCCACAGTGGGGAGGTGTGGGTTGGAAGGAAAAAAAAGAGTCAGAGATGGGTGAGGAGACATCAGGGTGGGAAAGTGGGGCAGGAAACACACAGAGTACAGAACAGGAGGAAAAGATAGGGGAGTGGAGAGAGTGGGATGGTGGGTGGTGGGGGACCACTCTGTCCAGGCCAGGAGCCCTCGGTCTTGGGGAATTTCCCCATGGGAGCAGGGGAGGCTGGGACCTGGCTGAAGGCTTCAACATGCGGTTTTGATTCACCATCTTTCTGCCCACCCTTGGCGTCCTTCTGGGGACAGACACCACTTAACCTGGCTTATGCTCCCCCCACTTCTGCCTCCCTGACGGCCCCACATAGACCACCACTCTCAAACCTCAGCAGCAACAGCTGTCTGTCCAGCCCTGGTCCCCACCCTGTCCCCGCTGGAGCCCCACCTGGCTGGGAAGGAAGGAGCGAGGAGCCCATTCAGGGAACCCGCCCCCATCAGTCAGGCTTGGGGACCCGGCGCCTCAGACATCCCGGAATTGCCCCCCACTTACCTTGCCCGGCTGAGCTAGGGCGTGCCGGCCGCGGGCTGCACGCTCGGGGATTGTGGAGCCTCGGCGTCAGCCGGGCTGCGAGAGGAAGTGAAACTGGGAGGGGCCACGAGCGCTGACAGGCAGGGAACCGCAGTACCTCCCCTGGGGGCTCCGAGCCGCAGCTGGGGGTCCGCACCCCCAGCCTGCTGGTGGGGATCCGGGTTAACTCTCCTGGCAGGACAGGCTGGCCATCAGGGACTGACTTTTGGACTACTGGCCACACCCTGCCCTCATGGAGACACGCCCCGACTCCCCACCCCCACCCCTATCGCCTAGCCACTGAGGTCCTAGGTGGGGGTGGGGACAGTTCGGGGCAGCCCTTGATGCTGGGGCTTTACCTCTGAAGAGGGCTGTCATAGGTGGGGTGTCCAGCCCTCCTCCACTGACATCTGCCCCTCCCCTTCCTCTCCACGTGGCTCCTAACAGCTCTATGGCTCAGTCTGGGAATGGGCTGACCCATCACAGGGCAGAGAAAGCTGGTGTGGATGGCCCCCAGGGACAGAAGAGGAGAGGCTCAGCCCAGTACATGTCCCTGGGAATGCACCCCACCCATCCACCCAACAACAGTTTGAGGGGAATTTACCACCTCCTGGAGTCTCCCCCAAGGCCACTAGCAAGGGCCCAGACGACTCCAGGCTTCCCTTAGTTAAAGGCACTTTCAGCACCAGCCAGCAGGCAGGGACAGGGAGGCCCACATGTACCATCCTGGTCCAGACTCAACCTTGGGGCTATCATCTCTCCCCTGGGAGACCGCAGCCACCTCCAGACTGGTTTCCCAGTTTCACTTGTGCCCCACCCTCACCCTCATTATCCATTCTCCTTACAGTAACTGGAGTGATCTTCCAAAACTGAAAACCAGATCACCTCACTCCCCAACTTAACTTCCCCATGCCCAACCAATGGTTTCCCTGGATGCTTAGAATAAAATGCAAACTCACCACCACCCTGTACAACTTGGATGCCCTTCTCCATCACTCTACCTTCATCTCTCATTGCAACCCTGTTATATTCTAGACCTTTGCTGCCAATATGGTAGTCACTAGCCCTGCCCATGTGGCTCAGTGGGTTGGAACATTGTCCGGTAAAATGAAAGGTCATGGGTTCAATTCCTATGAGAGTCAACTAATCAATGTTTCTTTCTCTCTCTTCCCCCCTCTCTAAAATCAATCAGCATGTCCTCCAGTGTGTCCCTGGGATGGAAAAAAAAATGTATTCATTAGCCACAGTGGCCAGTTAAATTTAATTAGAATAAAAGAAGACATTCAATTCTACAGTCACATTAGCTGCTCCTCAAATGTTCAATAGTGACATGTGGTTGGTCAGTGCCTATCATACTGCACAGCACAGATGCAGAAGTCTCCATCATCACAGAGAACTCTGTTGGACAGCACTGTCCTAGATATTCTAAACACATTTTAGTGTCTGTCTGTCTGTCTCTCTCTCTCTCTCTCTCTCTCTCCCTCTTTTTTGCCTCCAAGCATTTGCACGAGCTATTCCATCTTCCAGGAACACCCCCCCACCACACACACACACACACACACAAATTCTACCCTTGCTCCAGCCAACTCTTACTCATCTGTCACCTCTCCATTTAAAACATCACTTTCCCACCCTGACTGGTGTGGCTCAGTTGGTTGGGCATTGCCCTGCAAAATGAAAGTTCAACCAGCCAGCTCGATTCCCCATCAGGGCACATGCCTAGGTAGTGGGCTTGTACAGGAGGTAATGGATCAATGTTTCTTTCCCTCCCTTTCTCCTTCCCTTCCCCTCTATAAAACAAAACAAACAAAAACCACACATCGTTTTCCCTGGGTAGCCTGTCCTAGACCCTGGACTGGGTCAGGAGTCTGCACTATGTATTCTCATGACACTTGGCACTTCTCTGATCATAACTTGTTATCCGTTATTGTTAACATTTATTGTCTGGCTTCACCTTTAACAATAACAAGCACCTACTAAGTACTCACTAGGTGCTAGACACTATATTGAGTGCTTTACATTGAACTCTCAGAGTAGCCTCATTTCACAGGTGAGGAAACTGAAGCTAGGCAAGGTTAGGTAACTTCCAAGGCCACATGGCAGGGGTTCGTATCCAGAGCCACATTCTTACCCACCAAGCTTTCCAAGGGATGAGATGTTACTTTTTTTAATGTGTCCCAGCACCCAGTTGGTACACAAGGCTTTGAATGACTGAGTGGCTAATCATAATGCAGAGGTAATTACCATACTGTTGGGAGGAAACTGGAGACTAAGTGGAGACTGCCAAGTCTTTCAGAGGCATCACCACATCAGGTGACAATGATGATTGGGCAGACAGCCCCACATGCAAAAGCAGCTTATAAAATGTCCTCAGATCAGTAGCCATAAAGGAAATTCAAAACCACTATGAGATACCACTTCACATTCACTAGGATGGCCAGAATCAAAAAAAATAGATAATTAGAAGTATTGGTGAGAATGTGGAGAAATTGGAATGTTTCATAAACTGCTAGAGGATTGTAAAATAGTGAAGCCATTTTGGAAGAGTCTGGCTATTCCTCAAAACATTAAACAGAGTTACAATATGATCCAGCAATTCTACTCTGGTATCACTCAAGAGAAATGGAAACATATTTCCACACAACACTCATACACAAATATTTATAGCAGCATTATTTATAATAGCTGAGCGGAAACAAACCACCCTTACCCACCAAGCTCTCCAAGGGGGGAGATCTTGCCTTTTTTACTGTCCATCAACTGACAAGGGGATAAATGAAATGTGGTCTCTTCATATGATGGAATATTATTTAGTCATAAAAAGGAATGAAGTACTGATACATGCTACAACATGAATGAGTCTTAAAAAAATTAGGCTAAGTGCCTGGCTGATGTGGCTCAGTGGATTGAGTGTCACGAATCAAAGAGTTGCCAGTTCAAGTCCCAGTCAGGGCACATGCCTGGGTTGCAGGCCAGATTCCCAGTAGGAGGCCCATGAGAGGCAACCACACATTGATGTTTCTTTCCCTCTCTTTCTCCTTCCCTTCCCCTCTCTAAAAATAAATAAAATATTTTTAAAAATTTAATAAATAAAAATAGCCTTCGCTGGTGTGGCTCAGTGGATTGAGCGCCAGCCTGGGAACCAAAGGGTTGCCGGTTCAATTCAGTCAGGGCACATGTCTGGGTTTTGGGCCAGTTTCCCCAGTAGGGGATGCACAAGAGGCAACCACACATTGATGTTTCTCTCCCTCTCTTTCTCCTTCCCTTCCTCTCTCTCTAAAAATAAAGAAATAAAATCTTTAAAAATGTAAATAAAAATAAAAATTAGGCTAAGTGAAAGGAGCCAGTCACAAAAGATCTCAAATTGCATGATTCCATGTATATGAAATGTCCAGACATCATAGGGAAATCTATGAAGACAAAAAGTAGATTAGTGGCTGCCTAAGACAAGGGAATTTGGGGGAAATGGGGTGCTAATGGGTATAGGACTTATTTTTGAGATGATGAAAATGTTCTAAATTTGATTGTTGGTGGTTGCACAACTCTGTAAATATACTAAAGACCTCACTGGCCACACATCTCCCACCCGGCTAAGCCAGAGCCTTCTGGCCACGCCTCCGGCCAAGGTTTTAACAGACCTCACTAAAAGCCATCTCAAATGGGGCATACCATGGGAACCATGGTTTTCATGTTTCACAAATTTGCTGGGGATAAAGGCTACTTAACAAAAGAAGATCTAAAAGTATTCATGGAAAAGGAGGTTCCTGAGTTTTTGGAAAATCAAAAAGAACTCTGTCTGTGGACAAAATAATGAAGTTACCTGGACCAGTGCTGAGACAGCAGAGTGGACTTCTGGAGCTTCCGTTCACTACCTGCTGGGCTCCCCATCCCAGGTGGTGTCTTGTAGTACGCTTGGGGTGGAAGGGAAGAAGTGGGCAGCACTGAGCAAGTTACTCCCGCCCCAGTAAGAGTGCTCCCCAGTGGTCACTTAAGGAGTCTCTGCCCCACAGCTTCGTGCATGTGAGGATTTCATGAGTAGATTGGGACTCTTAGAAAATGTGCAAATGAAACTCCACCCTCATTTGACTAGAGAAAAGAAGTCAATTAAAGTCAGAAAACTTTTGATTTTTTATATTGCTTGCATCCTCTTGCCCTCAATAAACAAACTCCCTTTTTAGTTCCTAAAAAAAAATACAAAAGACCATTGAATTATACACTTTAAATTGATGACTTTTATGTGAATTATATCTTTTTTTTAAAGGACTTTGTACAGGGAAAAATTCCTGTGTTTTTAGCCGGAAACGAATCAAGTAGAGAAGTACAGCTTCCTCAATCCCAATGCCATTAGAATCATATTTTGAGAAGCTTCACCCAGTCTATTCTCCCCAAAAGGAAAATCTCCCAAACAGCCTTTATTGTGCTATCTTTCCTATGTGTTTCATTTCACACTTAGTAACTTTTTGGAAAGCCGCGTTTTTTTAAATTTGAATTTATTTGCAGAATCAATTTTAATAACAAGAGAGGTCACAAAAATTTGTCAGAATTGCGATTTGGAGATGGAAACTATGGGTCAAGGATGGTAAGGCAAGTTTCTTTTTAGTGTGTAAGCTATGTACTATTTGATTTTTATTTTTACCATTTTACCAAACAAATACAGGTATCTCTGCTTTTTGAAATTTCTCATTACACCTCTTTGCTTTTACAAAAGACCTACATTTGCACATCTTTTGGTTAACCAAAAGAAATCCAAAGATTTTTGCCTTTATAAAAAACGCGAAAGCGAAAATAGCATTCAGCAGTTTTGCAGCAAGCCACTGCAGAGGCAGCGAGCCACCCTCAGCAGTCACAGAGCCGCGCCTCAGCATCAAGCACCATGGCTTGAGCTGTGTCTGTGAGCAGCTGTGCTTCATTTCGTTTATTCTGTGCATTTGTTAACAAGATGTGTCCTAAGGTATCAGAAAAGCCTAAGAGAGCTTGTAAAGGTGTTCAAGCTTAGCATAAAGCTGGACATAATTAAGCATATTTTGGCTATGATTTGGCAAGTTATTTTTGGATCTGGGAACCCTCAAAAGATTTTCCATATAAATTTATAGTAACTGCTTCTTCGATTTACACATCTCAACTTACAAAAGTTTTTATAGAAACTCTCTACATTAGAATAGTACGGGAAACTACTATCCCAATTCAACTCAATTTTACAGGAGGTGTCTAAAGCCTGTGCATAATTAAAGTAAATTCTAAAGACAGGTGGGAGAGAGGGATTAAGAGCCCGGAAGGTGGGAATTGCTGTGGCCTTGGGGGGTGGCGGGGGGAGGAAGGGTGGGGCTTGGGGAGCAGCAGGTGGCCAAGCTAGAGCCTTTGCTTCTCCTTGTACCAACCCCAACACTTGGTGCAGAATGTACACTGGGCCGTGTTTCCTAGCTAGAGCTATCCTCCCTGAGAATGACAGGAGCTAGAAATAGCTCGGCAGGCTTGATGGACTTCCTGGAACAAGGGAGACAGAGACCAGGCACATTCCTGGTGGAGAGAAAAAAACGCACGCTGGAGTGGCCTTGGTCCTCAGAGAGGCGGGGCCTGAGGGAGCTTCCGAGGCCGAGGCGGAGGTCGCCTCCTGGAGGAAGAGGGGACCGAAGTCATGCCGGTGGGGGCTCAGCCTGCGGGCTTTAGAGAGTTCGTGCTCTTCAAAGTGCGCTGCCCCTTCCCACACCGTCCCAGGGTGCGCTCCGAGTCCCAAAGCCCCTGCTCCGCCAGGCCCGGATGTGAGGCGACTTCGTCTCAAGACCCAGAATAGCGGCCGCCAGGCCCCAGGCCAAATCCGCGAGCCCGGGCTGCATCCCCGAGCCCCTGGGGAATCCCCGGCCCGGCGGGTTCTCAGCAGCCCCGGCTGTTGGTTAATGGATATCTGGCTTCACTACGGAAAAGACCGGGAGCAAGGGACGTTCTACCATCTGGGAACCAGAACAGAAGAAAGGCGGCAGAAGGCTGAGCTGAGATAAAGATGGGGCAGAGAGCGGCAGCCCGGGTCGCACAGACACAGTCAACACGGACCAGACTGCAGCCTGCGGACAAGGAGACCCGGCGGGTGGGAGCCCGCGCCGGGGGAACGGAGGAAGGCGGGAGTAGGCAGCCCCAGCCTTGGCCCGGCTGCATTGCACATCCCGGACTGACACCAGGGAGCTCCCGCTGCTCCGCGGTCGCGGTCCAGCACCGAGGGGTGGAAGCTGAGGAGGCAGGAGGCTGACTCCGAGCCGCCCAGCGGTCCCTGCTCCGCCTCCCCGGGTGGGAGACTGCTCCCCGCCGCGCCCCAGCCACGACCCCCACATCCCAGGCCCCTGCGCACCCCGGCCCCACACACGCCCCTTCCTCGCCTTCCCCCGCCCGGGACTCCGCCAGCCGCCCCCCAGCCTCGCCCCTGCCCCCAGTTCCCCATGCCCCCCCACTTCGCCCTGCGCCCGCCCAGATCTTCGAAGCCCTGCCCCTTTCGCGTCGAACCACCGCCCGCGCCGGACATGCCCTCCTGGGGCTGGGCGAGCCCGGTGTCCGAAGTCCTTGATGAGGCTGCAGGACCAGCCTTGGGAAGACCGCAGGACCTCTGCTTCGACTGGTCACCGCGCTCCTCATGCCCACTGTTCTCCCCACGTCACAGAACAGTGCATTTAGGGTGTCAGCCTGTGTCCTCTGCCTCCCTCCAAAGGAGCAGTTGTACCCTTCAGAGGGCTGCACCCAAGGGGTAGGAACGGGCGGTACCTCCCTCGGCCCGCAGGGCGCCAGGGCAAAGCTGGAAGCCCGCGCTTGAGCTGTCAGTCAGGAACTTTATAAGCTTTTTTTTTTTTTTTAAATCCTTACCTCCACCCGGGGAGGTAGAGCCCGTTGGAATCTCCACTTCGGAAAAGGGGAAAGAGTCAGAGATGAAATTGTACCAACCTACCGTTCTTTTGACCTTGTGTCTCTAAGTGCTAACTCTGACTAATATGTAGCTTGAACAGCTATATGTTTGTATAAGAATCCTAGGAACTAGCTGCAGAAGATAAAGACTCCCACCTTCAGGCATCCCAGCTCTGGGAGATTTGCTGACCTTCAACTGTGAAGCCAGGGTGACTAAACAAGGATGATGCAAACTGGACTGTCACTTGCCTTATCGGAATGGGCTGTGCTCGTCTGCTCGTAGATAACTTTGCTGCCCCTCCCTTGAAGTCTTTGTTCTTTTCCTCTCCCTGTTATAAAAACCTCTGCCTCCACTGAGAGGTGGAGATGGGCTTTGAGAGGTGAGTCCCCCATCTTTCCAGGAGATGGTCTTTGAGGCATGAGTTCCTCGTTTTCCAGATTGCTGGCATCTGCATATAAACCACTTTCCTTTACATCAGTACCTGCCTCTCAAGTATTAGCTTTCATAGCGGCAGGCAGCCAGACCTGCGTTCAGTTAAATAGCTTGCTTTGGACTACAACACACTGCAAATGATGGCGGTTGGATTTGAACCCAGGCGTTCTGACCTCCCTTTGCATTCCATCTCTCTTTGACAAAAAAAAAAAAAAAAAAGCTTATTGTGATGTAATTCACACCCTTTAAAAATTAACTTTGTAATTTTTTTAAAATTTACATCCTCTTTATGCTGACAGTTACAAAAATTTTTGACATACATATATAATCTTATTTACCACTACAGCTGTCAAGATATAGAAAATTTTCTTCACCCCAAGATGTGCTCTGGGCCTCCTTTGCCCTCCCCTCCCCTCCCCCCTCCCCTCCCCCCCTCCCCCACTGTCATGCTCTGGTAATCAGTGATCTGATCTCTGTTTTTGTAGCTTGGCCCTTTTCTGAATGTCATGTGAATGGAATCAACAGTATGTAAGATTTTGTGTATTTCTCACTTCAGGACATGCTTTTTGATTTTTTTAGAGATGGGGGAAGGGAGGGAGGGAGAGAGAGGGAGAGAAACATCAGTCGGTGTCACTCATACCTGCCCCTGACTTGAGACCGAACGGTCCTGTGCCCTGACAGGGAATTGAATGGATACCTTTAGGTTTACCAGAGGATGCTCCAGTCAACTGAGTCACACTGGCGAGGGCTATCCCTGCCTTTTAAAGTCCCATATATCTTGTTCTTGCTGCAGTTCCCTTTGGCGGTGTCTGTCCCCTCGCTCAGACCCCCAGACTTTCAGAAAAGTTTGTTGCCACTGCCTGGAGGTAGTACAGGTCTGAGAAGGGAAGGGTGGGCTGGGTTCTAGTTTTGAAGGTGTCTTAGTCTGCTTGGGCTGCTATAGCCAACCGCAGACTGGGCCGCTCATAAACAACAGAAACTTATTTCTTGCAGTTCTGGAGGTTGGAAGTCCAAGATCAAGGCACCAGCCTTGTTCCATACTGGTTCACAGCCAAACACCTTCTTGTTGCTTTCTCTTTTATAAGGCACTAATTTCATTCATGAAGTCTCCACCTTCCTGACCTAAACACCCACCATGGGCCCCACCTCCTAACACCATCACATCTGGGCATGAGGATTTCCACATTAGAAGTTGGGGTGGGGGGTGGGGACACAAACATTCAGGACATAGCTGAGAGATGACAAATTGCATAAAGATCCAGGGACAGGAATTTGGAACCAGAGTTTAGGAAATAGCACTCAAATTTAAACTTTATCATGTAAATAGCAAAGAATGATTTGGATTTGAGGGTAGACCCTCCCTCAGAGCCCCAGGGTTGTGGGAACCTGACTGCTTTCTACTAAAGCTTTCTCTGAAGAGGAGTGCTGTCAGTGGGGGCTGCTCCAGACTTGGATGCCTCAGGCCCACACTGGAAGTAGCATGTAGGGCCCAAAGTCAGAGAGAAGGGGAAATGCGTGCATCACAGTTTTCTTTGTTTCTCTATGTTGTCTCTTTTTACCTCAGTTCCATTCATTTCCTCCTGGTAGAGGCTTTCCTCAAATGCCTGGTACATGGATGGGGTTTGCTTGAGCATCCCCCTAGGGTGATGTCATGGTTCCCAAAGTTTAGTACACAGATGTCCACTTCATTTCCCCTTTTTAGCTGGGTCTCATCTGTCTGTGGGTCCCCAGGACACTAAAATCTCAGCTTCTCTCCTAAGTGACAAGTGGTGCTCCCGTCTGTGGTGCAAACACTGCTGGCCATCTCTCTCTGCTTGGTCTCCTCTCCTACTCTCTTTGTCCTTGAGGGTTTACACCTTTTTTATTCTTTGACGATCTTTCAGAGGAGGTTGAAGACAAAGCCATTTTTTATGTAAGCCCAATCATAACTGTGATTATTTATATTTTTAAAGACAATCTGGATCCAGAAAAGAAAGAGTGAAGAAGTTGAAGTTGAGACAACCCTTTGGAGGTGTTTCATCATACACGGAAGCAGGGACATGGGGCACTAACTGAAAGATCTGGGTGGGGGGAGATTGTTTCAGGATCAAAGATACATGAAATGAAAGATTCTATTTGTATGCTGATGGCGTTATCCAGTAGTTGGGAGAGACTGATAATGGGGGAAGGAGGGCACCTGAAAGAACAAAGTCCTCGAGAAGGTGAGAGGATGGCCCAAGTGGGAGAGTTCTGCTCCATTCCTGTAACAGAATACAAGACGGCAAGGCAAGTGCAAGTGTGGACAGGTTTCAGATAAAGTGTGGGAATATCTGATGACTTCTGTTTTCTCAAAAAAGTGTGAGGTTAAAGTCAGAGCTGAGAGTAAGGGGTGATGGGGAGGTTGAAGAAAGAAATAAAGCACATCACCTCTTAGACTAATGGAGTGTAATTAATTGCCCGGCAGTGTCCAGAATCCCTTTGAATTTTGCAATCGTGAATTTAAAATGAAACTAGTCTCCCTAGTTGTGACTCCCCCCCCCCCGCCCCTCCCCGCCCAGCGGCTGAATGCAAGCAGGGAGAAGGCAGGGGATGGACTCATCCAGGCTTGGGTTTTTGCTAGATGACTAGGAAAGAAAAACACAGTCAGTTACTCCTCACCCCACAAAAGAACCCCTCTAGTTATGTTTTCACACTTGGCTGTTCAGAGAGCAGCAGCATGAGGACGACTCACCCCTAAACTACCATTCCCTAACCTGGGTGTTTTGAGAGGGAATGAGTAGGCAACTGCCAGGAGTCAGTCAGTCCCCACCTGTTTTTCTCAGCATCTCCCCAAAACAGGAGGCCTGGGTGGCCCTGATTTGACTCCAAGTGTGTCTGGAGCAGAGCCCTGAGTCATTGCACAGAGGGAGGCAGGCACCGTGTGTTCCTTGGCAGTAAGTGGGGGAAGAAAGAGCAGAATTCCACTTTTCCATTTTATCTTCCCTGTTCCAAACAGCACACCCTAGCCACCCTAGCCCTCGCCATGTGGCTCAGTTGGTTGGAGCGTCTTTCTGTAAACCAAAAGGTTGCAGGTTTGATTTCCAGTTAGGGCACTTGCCTAGGCTGCTGGGTTCAGTTCCAGTGGGTCAGGGTACTCTCCATCTCTGTCTTCCTCCCTTCCTCTCTCTCTGGGAAAAACAAACAAACAAACAAACAAACAAAAAAAAAAAGCCCCAGCATATCCTTCTCATCAACTCTTTGGGCCTTAACTCACACAGAGCTGTTTGGCCCCACCTTTCCAGAATGGAAGGGGTGATAACTGCCAGTTTCTGGGTATCCCCAAATCATGCTCCACAGAAAGTTTGGGTCTCCACCTTTTTCTTCCTTACATTCGTGGTTTCAGGTCACCAAAGAGAGCCTGCACAGATGTTCTATTTACTTTGCGGTATGTCTTTAGGCACAGGTTCCTTATTTCAGTATAAATTTCCATGTTAGAAGACCCATTTCAGGCCCTTCTCACATGAGCCCAGTGGACAGAGCTTGGAGCCAGGATGTACTGCTCCGTTCCAAAATACAAGTGGAGAAGACAGAGCTGAAAGTGAAACAAGCGAATTATTTTAGGTGGGTGAGATCAGTCTGCAGGCAAGCAGCTGTTTAGAGGAATCATCAGCACATTACTGGAAGCCATTCTTGTGGTTTTGCAGAACAGGAGAAACAGCAGAGATATCGGTTGCTCAGGGAAGCCTGAGGCCCAGAGAAGCAAAGAGGAGGAGACACAGCTCTATGCACACTCTGCAGACTCTTCCAAGTGAGCTACCCCCAGCACTCCTCCCCCCTCCCTGCTGCCTTTGCCTCTTCAACCTCTCCCTTCTTGTCTCTAGAGGTCTCTGTTTTTTGAAGGTCATGCTTTCAGGTGGCTCAGGACTTTCTCCTTTCTCTAGGTCTTGGCCACTGTGGGGGCAAGGAGCCATATTGCTCCAGGAAACTTTGCCAAGCTGCTTCCAGGAGAAGCTCAGGACAGGAGAAGGAGGAGTAGGATTGCTCAAAAGGCCATCAGAGCTTCTACATTAAAGTACTGGCTATAAAGGAGACAGCCCATTTTAGCTTCTAAAGGAGATTACACTCAGACGTGATGCTCAGCAAAACAGCTTTCACGGGGGTGGGTAGGAAAGGGGGTTCTGCTTCACAGAAAGGCAAGGCAAAGCAGAAGGTGTTGGAAGCTGCCAGCTAATGGACAGTGGGGGGTGGAAACCCGGTTTGTCGAAAGGTGGAATATGATCTGGAGAGTGTATTGGGCCTTAAAAGTAAAGTCTTCCTCTGATAAATCCCAAAGGCCTTTTTCTCCTCCAAATGCTGAAGCATCCATCCCCTTTACTGGATGCAACGGTCAGTATTTTCCACTCTGATCAGTGTGAGCAAAGCAGTTCTGAAAATTGGGAACATTACCTCCATTCCTCAAGGCCAGTGTTTGGGAGGCATGGGCCACATATTGAAGAAGTCAAGGTGGGGTGCCACTGCCTGCAGAGCCACCTGGCCCCAGAACCTGGCTAGCACCTCATACCAGCAAGTTCACATTCATCTCCACAGCTGCATTAGGACCAAGGCAGATGGATGCCTGGTTCTGCTAAGCTTCCCCTATCTTCAGGTTCCTTTGGGTGCCCACTATTTATTGACCTGGAGCCTAGACCCTTGCTCAGTAGCAGGAAGGAAACTGTAGCTCCAGGACCACCCATGGAGCTAATAAATGACACCTAATTGCACAAATATAAACTAGTGTGGATGGAAAATTGTGTAGAAGGATGGGCTTGTGTAGTTGGGATTCTGGCAAACTGCCTTAATGCCTCTTAATTACAGGGGAATTTCTGAAACTCTAAAATTTAACCACTGAACAAAATTGCAGTGTCTGCAGCAAAGAGTAAATGTTCTTAAGCATATAATGAGCTCTTAGCAAACCAGTAAGACAACCGAACAAAATTTTAAAAAACTGAAGATATCAAGGAAGAGTCCACAGAGAGAAGAAAGAACATGCTAAACCTCACTCATCAAATAAATGTAAATTTTGAATTACTTATTTATTTGAATAGATAATATTAGCCCATGATGAAAATTCAAGCAATCCAAAAGATACTATATTTTGAAAAGGATGTATCTCCTCCCACTTCCTTTTTTGGAACCAACCATTGTTAGCAATTTTTTTCTTTTTTCTTTCTTTTTTATTAAAATATATTTGCCATATAAGGTCAAGTTAAGGAGTTCATCATCACCAAGCCCTTATTATATGAAATGTTAAAGGGACTTATCTAAGAAAAAGAAGATAAAAAATAGGACAGTTAAAAGACAGCAAACTCACAGATATTAACAACCACACCTAAAACAAAAGCAAACTAAGCAAAGAACTACACCAGGAGCAGGAACACAGAAATGGAGATCACATGGAGGGTTAGCAACAGGGGAGTGGGAGGGGGAGAGAGGGAGAAAAGGTACAGAGAATAAGTAGCATTGACAGTGGGAAGAAAATAGACGGGGGGAGGGCAAGAATAGTGTGGGAAAAGTAGAAGCTAAAGAACTTATGACACATGGACATGAGCTAAATGGGGGAATGTGGGTGGGAGGGGGTGTGAAGGGTGGAGGGGATTGATGGGGGAGAAATGGGACAACTGTAATAGCATAATCAATAAAATATAATTAAAAAAATAAAATATATTTGTCAGATAGCATTAACAATTTCTAGGTATTCTTCTAGAATCATCCTATGTCTATGCAAAATCATTAAAATATAAATAATACCCTTTTCATACAAGTGTTAACACATACTGCTATTCACATTTAGGTTGTTTTAGAGTATTGCTACTATTAAGAAGACAGCAGTTAACATCTGTGTTCATGTTTCTTTGTTCACATCTGTGAAAATATCTGAAAAATCCTTAGTAGTGGAATTGCTGGGTCAAAGGGTATGTGCATTTCAAATCTTCATACTTACCAACTACCTTCCAAAAAGGTTTTACCAGTTTATGCTGACCAACGATGCATAAGGATGTATTTCTCTACACCCATGGAAATAGTGTATTAACAGTCTTGTTTTATCTTTGTTAATCTGGAAGATCTTTTAAAATGCTATTTCATACATTTGTTGGTCATTTTTCTTACAGTAAAACTGTATATCTTTTCATATGTTTAAGAACCATCTTCTTCTCTGCAAATTGTCTGCTCTTATCCCTTGACTATTTTTCTATTTGATTACTAATCTGTTTTATATATTTGTAGAAACTCCTTACATATTAAAGAAATTAACCCTTATATGTGTTGTAAATATTTTTTCTTTTTATTGAATTCATTGGGGTGACACTGGTTAATAAAATTATACAGATTTCAAGTGCACAGTTCTACAACACATCCTCTGTACACTGTATCATGTGTTTAGCACCCTAAGTCAAATCTCCGTCCATCAGCATTGATCCTTCTATACTCTCCCTCCTCCACCTCCCTCCACGTGTGTTGTAAATATTTTTTCTGGTTTATTTATCTTTTTTAAAAAAAGATTGCATTTATTTTCAGAGAGATGGGAAAGAAGGAAGAGAAGGAGAGAAACACTGAATATGTAAGAGATACATCGACTGCTTGCCTCTCGCACATCCCTGACCTGGCCCACAACCCAGGCGTGTGCACTGACTGGCAACTGAATCATTTGCGGGCCAGTGCTCCATCCACTGAGCCACACCAACCAGGCTGGTTTATCTATCTTTTGACAAAAACATGAAGAGATGAATTTGTAAAGGTATTGATCATGAAGTTGTCTACAAATGCACCATTAATATGGATTAAATAAATTATGATACATACAACAGAATGTTATGCAGCTATTTAAATGAAGACTTGTATTTAAATAAATAAAAATATAAAATATCTATGTATAGTAAGTAGAAAAAGCAGGATATAAAACAAAACATTATATGAGCTATTTTAAAAAATATATGTTGCCAATAGTTGCCTCTAGTTGGTGGAAATTCAGGTAATTCATTAAGGTTATTTTGCTTTCTTCTTTTTCCCATTCTGTATTACCTGAATTTTAAAAAAAATGACGAGTGTGTGTTGTTCCTTTAATAAGATAAAAATATGAATCAAGCTATTTCCATTTTGAAAAAAAGTAAAAGTAAAAACTTAAACCCAAAACATCAATGAGGCAAAAATTGATCAGTTTCAGTAACAAAGGACTGCACTCCCCCTGCCCCCCACCTAAAATGTTGGTATTAACTCCTAAAGCATTATGTTGGTTAGAGCACCCTGATATGCCCTCATTGTTTGTAATATCAATATAAGTATTTTGAGTCTGTTATTTTGAAACATATTTATTTAACTTATGAAGAAGCATGGGGCTATCATATGAGTGACAGAAAGCAAAGATAATAGTGTTCAGTATGCTTGGCAAACTATAATTTTGTGATATAAAAGGTGTTTATCAGAGCCACTATTGACGCTGAAGTTAAGGTAGACATTAATCCAGTGATTTTTCAACCTTTTTCATCACGTGGTGTGCATAAATTACTAAAATTCTGTGGCACTCCCAAAAATATATTTTTTGCTGATCTGACCAAAAAGAGGTATAATTCCTCAGGGAATTGAGCACCAGCCTGCAAACCAAAAAATAGGTATAATTTTGATTCATTCACACCAGATGGCTATTGTTGGGTTTGCTGTTGTCATTTTTTTTATTTGACAAGCTAAGGGAAAAGAGGGTAATGCCCCTAACTTGTCACATATTACATGTTTTAAAAATTCTTGCAGACCACAAGTGTGTCTCTTGCAGCATATCTGCTGAAAAATCAATGAGTTAATCGGTAGTCAATGGCTCCAGAGTCTCTGTCACTAGTTTGTTGATCGCTGTGGGGAAAGAATGCTATTATGATCTGGGAGTTAGACTGGTGGCTGGTTTCTCTTCCTGGAACACTCTTTGCCCAGAGGGGTGTACAAACATTGTATGATTCCCTTTCTTAAAAAAAAAAAAAAAGTGTTGTAGTCATCAACAAGCCTTACACTTGTACTTATTTTGTACAGTATCACAAAGAAAAAGATTGCCAGATTCTCTTTCAGATTCAAAACTTGTTTTTACAAAAGATACCATAAACAAAAACTGAAATAATAGTCTGAAAGACACTATTCATCACAATTAGAACAGATAAATTACTTTTTAGAATACAGAAGTTCCTACAAGTTAATAATAATAGGCAAAGATGTAAAAAGGTAATCCTCAGTACAGATTAATGTTAAGAAAACATACAAAATGTGTTTAATCTCACATTTAATCAGAAAAAATGTAAATTAAAATAAGGTGGCATTCTTGCCCTTCAAATTATCCATAATTGAAATGACTCATAATGTATGTTAATAAGGGTATGGAAGGCTAGATACTAACGCTGTATTGATGGGAATTTATGTTGGTGTAGTTTTTTAAAAAAGTATTGTGGTATGAAATACATAAAATTTACCATTTTAACCATTTTTAAGTGTACAGTTCAGTGTCATTAGAACATTTATATTGTTGTGCAACCATCACCACTATAATCTCCAGAATTTTTTATCATTCCCAACTAAAACTCCGTATGCATCAAACACCAACCTCTCATTCCCTTCCCCCTATTGCCTGGCAACCTCCATTCTACTTTCTGATTAGTCTAGGTACTTTATATACTAGAATGATATAGTATTTGTCCTTTTGTGACTGGCTTATTTCACTTACCATCATGTCTCCAAGGTTCATCCCCACTGTAGCATGTGTGTCAGAATTGCCCTTTTTTTTTTTTCTTAAAGAGAACAAGAGAAACGTCAGTGTGTGGTTGCCTCTTCTGTGCCCCCAACTGGGAACCTGGCTCACAAACCAGGCAGGTGCCCTGACTGGGAACTAAACCTACGACCCTTTGGTTCACAGGTCAGCGCTCAACCCACTGAGCCACACCTGCCAGGGCAGAACTGCCTTCCTTTTTAAGGCTGAATAATATTCCAGTGTGTAGTATAATCTTTTTGAAGGGCAATTTTGTAGTAATCACAAATTTTAAAATGCCATATTCTTTGACAGAGCAATGAGACATTTACCAGAATGTTCATTGCAGCATTATTTTGATAGTGAAAAATTAGAAAAAGTCTAAATAATCATCGGTAAGATGGGTCAAGTGTGAGATACCAAGAAATACAGGGTGGAGCAAAAGTAGATTTACAGTTTTGAGTACACAAAACATTTTATGCCCTGAAAGAGGCCTGTAACCATGTGCAATCCACAGTGCTAACAGGTACACAGAAGAGGTCATGGCTTGAACAGTATTTCTCAAAAGGTAAGGGACATTCCCCGTGGCTGAGTGGCTCAGTCGCTTGGAGCATTGCCCTGTACACCAAAAGGATGCAGGTTTGATCCCTGATCAAGGAACATACTTAGATTGAGGGAAGGTAACCAATTGATGTTTCTGTTTCTCACCTCTGGCCCCATTCTCTTTTAAAAATCAGTAAACATAACTTTGGGTGAGGATAAAAAAATGTGAGGGACATTAACAGAAAAGGCTTAAAAAAAGCAAAATTGGAAAACACTGAAATAAACATTAAACAAGGTCCTTTAAGGCACAACTTCTTGGGGCCATTAATATGCTAGTGCACATTGTTAAGTCTCCAGGAGGGAGGGCACAACTTCCTGAGCCCTTGTGACTACACAGCATCCTTTTTATGGTGGTTACATCTGGAAGACAAAGTTTTGGAAACAGTGATTTTAGAAATATCTAAAGGTACATTGTTCCTTCAGAGGAGTCCTGATAGGTGCCGCATGGTCAGAGTAGGTGCTAGAACAAATTACAAGGGTTCACTAAAATGTACTAGCTGGAAGTAAACTTCACCACTCAACTTCTGGTAACAGAAAAAAATTAGAAAAGAGTAAGGATAGTAATGGGATCAAGTAAGTATAAAAAAAGTAAGATCTCAAAACTTCCTTCCCTTTTTGTATTGTTGCACTAAGTGCTATATACTTTCCCAGAATCAACACCTTAAGACTTGGCTGGGCCTAATTAGAAGGGAGGCATGGCTTGCCCCTTCAGATTTGAGGAATGTGTAGAGTACAATTAAAATGAAAAATCTTGTGATTCAGGAAGACTCATGAAATGCAGTTTCTAGAGGCCCTCCGAGATGCAGAGAATGAACCAGACTCTACCCACTTCGGGATCAGTTTGACTTCAGGGCATAAGTACTTTAATGGCTGTTAGAATTGCTTGTGAACAATGCTGAAGCTAAGTTGCAAAATGACTTCAGGCCTCCTGTAGGCCTGTAGGTGACAGATATGAAAATATCTACAATAGAGTTGAAAACACACCTCCGTTCAAAACCACCTTTTATCTCCCTTAAGTAACCAATGTTAAACAGGGGCACACTCTTTTATATGCCCAAGGGTTCAGGCCAGTAAGTGGAACCAGACTTAAACTCAAGTATTTGTGTCTAATTGATGCACTGCAACATTTTTATATAGAAGGTATGTAACCTTTTAAATTGAATACTTACTTTTATGTATAATCCACTACAATATTCTCATTTTTTCCCCTTTTCACTAAAAACTGGCAAAAACCATCTTGGAGTGGCATCAGCTATAGGGACTTGCTTTCAGTATGCCAAGCCAAGTATCCTGTTTAACACATCTTTGTACACAGGTGCAAGTATTCTTTCAGGAAAGATCACAGGATACAGACATATTAATGAATTCCTAAGTAGAAGGTAGACAATGAAGATTACAATTGAAGATGGTTAAGTTGCAGCTTGTTCTGCAAACTCTTTCTGGGTTCTCAAGACATAATGATATACAAGTGGTTGTGATAAACACATGGACTTTGCTTTTTGGAGATAGTACAGGCACAAAATAAAATGGGTTCAAAATAAATTTGTGTAAGACTGACCCACATGTACTTTGGACACCAAGTCAAAAAGGTCCATCCCTAAGTAACCTTCTGTAGCATTGTATGTTTGTTAAGGGTGGGGAGGTCCAGGGAGACATTTCCTTAAGGGCAGTGAGGGATTTGCACCAGAGGCTGTAACAACATTTATGTCTCTTCCCTCCCACGGGCTCTTTAGCATCTGGACCAACACTGCAATTCAGATTCCTGGCTGTTAGATGACAAGCAGCTGGAAAATAAGCCTAAGTTGGATAGGTGATAGGATACATGAAAAAAATTATCAATTCTCCCATTCCTAAATCATCCCAAAATAAAGCTCCACTCCTAATCATGTTTTCCCATGGCACTGCTGGCCAAAAGTGAACGGGAACCACAAACTACAACTTGCCAGCTATATTCAGTGTAGAACAAGGTTTGTGGACAAGATTAACCCATTTCCAAAAAACCAATTGAGTGCAGGTTAAAAACACATGCAGACCCTTTTCCTTGGTCAAATTTCAAGTGTGTACAGGGTGAATTTGCCAAGATTGGGAAATACCTTTGGGGATCCCTACGGAAGAGATCTTGAGAAAGACACCAACAACTGAAACCTCTTTTCACAAGCTTACAGACCAGACCAACCTATTAGGCAAGTATGGTGAAGATGTGGAAGAAATAACAATTGTGCAAGCCCCATTTGCCCAAATTACCCACTATTCAGTCAAATGCATTTATTCTTCAGGTTTATTAATCAAGGGATTTATTGAATGTAAAGAAAAATGTGGGAATAAAGCGACTCTTTAAAACCCAGCTTTACTATCAAAAGAACTATTTTAAAATTATCCTATTGTATAGGTTTTAAGGACATTCTGAAGGGCAAGGAAGCTAGTACAACTTAATGGATTTTATGATCTAAGTCCTATGTTGACAGGACACTTGGATCCCAGTCCTTGATTTGCCCCCAATAAGAACTAAGCCTTGACCAAATCAACTAACTTGAAATGGTGGGATTGGAGATGCCACCTTCCAATTCAACAATGAAATGTATTCCCTTCAGTTTAAGGAAGACTTTTTAAAGGCTTGGTTTTTTACCACCTCCAAGGAGCTGAAGCATTACTTCACTCTACAAATCTAAAATTAAATGTTATTGCCAATGTTTAAGAAACCCAGAGTTAAGTACTTCAATTTTTTATGCTCAAATTTAAGAGGATTTCTAAAATAGATGTTTGAGGTACTGGCAGAATCCCTAAAATTATGCACCAAGCCATTCTGAGGTATACCTGGAATATCAATGGCATATTTCTAGGCATCTGATGCTTGGTTTTCATTTTATTAATGCACCCCTGGAGATACACTTGTGATTATACCACTGTTAATACTAATTTCCCTACAGTATAAACTCAGAAAACCAGAGCTTCCAATTTCTCCCTTATATACTCTCCACTCCATTCAGTTTTGTCACAAGTTGAAAAGTCACTGTATTACTGGTCACACCAGACTTGCAATGGGGAAAGAGGCTGAGAACTTAAAACTGCACTGTAATGGTAACTCATATCCAAATAGATTCTTAGTCCCTCAAAATTCTTCTGATACTGAAGATACATTGCTTAGTGTTATTAACCTGACAGTGTAAGAACTGCTTGTTAGATTTAGACAAGAATGAAGAATTTCATTTATTGTTGCAATCTTATCTTTCTCCTTAAAATAACAAAGCTGTTAAGTCATTAAGATCCCACTGTTAGGAACCACCTTCATTTGCTGCCCAATGTACCAGTGTTGGCAACTTGCCTAAGATCAGAATACCTTTTAACTGAGTTCTTTTCATAATCTTTCTCACCAGCCAGCCTTCTTTCAAATTTGAGAAGGGCTCCACAATTAAGTGGAGTTCACATACACAGACAGGATTAGGGTTCCACTTCACCACTTCAAGTTAAACACTTGCACTAGCAAGCAAGAAAAGCACAACACTAAACTGGTGATTACAAGATTTAGACCAAGTTCCCATATTTTGGCACACTCAATGTTTACCAAAGTCAAAAGACTTAATTTCAGTCACATTAACAATCTCAAAATTAAAGCCCTTCCTTTAACGCCTTTCCCCAGTTAGGAGTTCCCGCATCATGTAACTTCATAACAACAGACACCAAGTCGCTACCATGCAATGAAACCTTTATTAACACTTTGAACAGGTTCAGCTATTACTGAAACCAGTATTTCTTAACTTAAACTGGGAATAATGGCTAGAATGCAGAGTAGTGGCCATCACTGGGCACTATGAATGCCAAAACTGAAGATTTAACAGCCACCCCTTAGACGGAGGACCAGGTGCAGGGTGGACTCTTTCTGGATGTTGTAGTCAGAAAGAGTGCGGCCATCTTCCAGCTGCTTGCCTGCGAAGATGAGCCTCTGCTGGTCAGGAGGGATACCCTCTTTATCCTGGATCTTGGCCTTCACATTCTCAATGGTGTCACTGGGCTCCACCTCCAGGGTGATGGTCTTGCCGGTCAGGGTCTTCACGAAGATCTGCATACCACCTCTCAGGCGCAGGACCAGGTGCAGGGTGGACTCTTTCTGGATGTTGTAGTCAGAAAGAGTGCGGCCATCTTCCAGCTGCTTGCCTGCGAAGATGAGCCTCTGCTGGTCAGGAGGGATACCTTCTTTATCCTGGATCTTGGCCTTCACATTCTCAATGGTGTCACTGGGCTCCACCTCCAGGGTGATGGTCTTGCCGGTCAGGGTCTTCACGAAGATCTGCATACCACCTCTCAGGCGCAGGACCAGGTGCAGGGTGGACTCTTTCTGGATGTTGTAGTCAGAAAGAGTGCGGCCATCTTCCAGCTGCTTGCCTGCGAAGATGAGCCTCTGCTGGTCAGGAGGGATACCTTCTTTATCCTGGATCTTGGCCTTCACATTCTCAATGGTATCACTGGGCTCCACCTCCAGGGTGATGGTCTTGCCGGTCAGGGTCTTCACGAAGATCTGCATTTTAACCTATAGAGTTCAAAAGGGAAGAAAAAATTAGTCTATCATTTCAAGACTTCCACATTTATTACTTTTACACCAATCGATTCTCCAAAATGCTTTAAACCACACCTTTATCTCTAAAAAACTTTCCATTTTTACTAGTGAAAAATTCCTTTAAAATACTATGGCCCTGGCTGGTGTGGCTCAGGGGATTGAGGGCCTGTCTATAAAACCAAAGGGTTGCCATTTGGATTTCTGGACAGGCCACAGCCTGTCTGGGTTGCAGACCAGGTTGCCAGTGAGGGGCACATGAGAGGCCATCACACATTGATATTTCTCTTCTCTCCTCTAAAAATAAATAAGATCTTAGAAAGCAAAACAAAACCATGTTTGCTGATTTTAGAAAAAAAGAAAAAAACATCCATCAGTCGTCTCCCACACGAGCCCCGAGGACGGAACCAAAACAAGTATGTGCCCCGACCAAGAATCGAACCTCCAACCCTTTGGTGTAGGGAACAACACTCTAACCAACCGAGCCACACTAGCCAGGGCCTAATACTAAATTCTTTAGTCGAGGCCTCAACTTACACTGGTTGAACAATCAAATGTGTTTTGTAAATTTACCAGTCAAAACTTTCTTCCTTCACTATACTTTGCGAACGGTAACAATTTCGCCAAAACTTAGGAATAGCACGCATAATGAAAAAAGAAAACCCCAAAGGACTCGGAAAAGCAAGCATTTCCGTTTAAACGGAGGTGGGACACGACATTTTCTGTACGTTACGATTCTAAATTAAAAGGTTTCTTCAAGGCGTATTACCTTATTCCCGCCTTGCCCCCCTGATACAAACACGACGGAACCTCCATCGGTTAAGTTTTCCGTTAGTCTCGGCGCGCGCGCCAAACGCCCCCGGTCCTTACACTCTTCCGGAAACTCCCCGCGGCGCTTCACATCACCTACCCCTCCTCCACAAACCTTTCATAAGAGGCCCTCCCAGCCACAACACTTAGCTGATGTCATCTTAGGCGTCCCCCCCACCCCGATACCCATCCCAAGACTCGAAGGCCGTGGACCAGTACCTGCTAGCGATTGAGAAAAAAAAAATCCAATCACGTCGAGTCACTTCGACACAACAGAACCACACTTTAACAATGCCAGTCGCTTCTGAAAGTTCCGGCTCCGCAGAACTGAAATTTATGCGACGTCTGTTGCGTAACTTATCACTTCTACGTAGCCGCCATGTCCATGCGCCGCTGAAAGTAGTTCGGCTGGCCCCCACCTCTCGCGATGAGTTTGACCTTTCCACCAGGCCCCAAGTTCCTCAGAGCCGGAAGAAAGGATTCTAAAAATTCATCTGCCCTCTATTCCAGGCTATCCTTCTCCTCCTTTAGGAAAAAGTAGGAAAATTATCAGGCGGATGAATTCGAGTTGAGGGAACCTTCCTCGAAAGCTCTGGAAACTTCCTTGCGGCGCCGGCGCTGATTGGTGAAGCGCGTGAAGGCGAGGCCATTGGTGATTGGTGGGGTTGCGGTGGCTCGGCTGTTGCTGGGCTCCTGGCTAGGAGACCTGACGTTGCTAAGTGACTGAATACGCGTGCGCCGTAGAGGCTCGCTTTCTGGAGTGGAGGGTGTTTCCGGCCAGTTATGGGGGAGGGGTTTTCTTTTCTTCCTTTTCAACGCCAGTCGTAACAATCTCTTGTTTTAAGGCTTCCAGAAGAGAAAGCAGGGGGCCTGGGCGGCGACTTCCCAGGGATGGCTGCCCCAGTCCCCGTTTGGAGGTGTTCAGAAGCGGGGCGGAGTGGCCAGCAGCTGTTTTTCCTGTTGTCTGCGGAGAAGCACAAGCCCATCTCTCCCAGATCTCGAAAAACCCGTGCTGCTCACACACTGGCGAGTTTTTATTTTTGCTCTCGGTTGTGGAGCTTTTATCACGTTTCTTTACAATCAGAGTGCTTTGGTCGTACTCGATCCTCATAAGAGCCCCGAAGAGCGTCAATAGATCTAGACTCTAGTGTTGGCACCCTCTGCGGGGTCCCAACCCCCCCACCTGGTCTTCAGGCCAAGAGCTGCGTGGCTCCGGCTGCACATGTCAAGCGGCCGGGCTTCGATCTGGCTCCGGCAAAACCTGCAAGTCCCTTTGCCTCCTTGCTGTTTCTCCAAACTCTGATAAGGAGAAAGAGAAACTCTGGTAAGGAGAAAGATTCCTGGTAGGGATCTGAAAACCTTCTTCGAGAAACGGGGGGTTCATGTACCAGAAAGTAAATAATATTTCTACCATTAATGTGTTGTGCGACGCTGAAGGTGGGGTTTGTCCAGCTAGGAGCAGCTGGCTTCCCTGACGCTGGGTGTGGCCACTAGTCCCTCCGAGAGATAATCCGAAGAACTTACATAAAGCACGCTTATTTAGATCTGGTTGCCAGCGGTCCTGCGTCTGAGTCTTGGAGGAGGGGGTGTAAATAACATGCAAATTGCTGTCATGTAATACGTACCTTCCTAAGTGAGAAGTAGCGTAAAGATTTGCGTTAATACAATACAGTTTCAGTTACATACAATAGTTAGATATCAGAAAAGGTCATTAGTTATTAAATTACAACATTTCTAAGCATACCATTAAGAAACGATGTCTATAACTGTCCAATATAGACCCGTATGTGAGTTAACACCTAGACAACTTTAAGTTAAATTTATAAAACCTTGGTAAGATCTACTTACTTGAATAAGCAGGAGATAGAAATAAAATTTCTTTAAGATAATGTTTGGACTTCAAGGTAGTTGACAAAATATTAATTTTACGAAGTATGAGTTTTCATGTTTGTAAGCCCAGCAGTGAATCTGAGCTTGTTTCTCCTAGCTTCTCCTGAGTCACACCTGTTGATTGGTAGAATGAACTAGAGTGGACACTCATGATTGATGATGATTTTGCTGGGAGTTACAGCAGTTCCCAGAAGTTAGTCATACAGCCTCCTGGTTTAATATTTTGCCAAAATGGGTCATTTGGTAACCTCAACAAAGCAAAATGTTTTCAGAAGGAAGGTATGTACTGTACAAGAGGAATTTTTTGTGGTCTATTTATAAATGAAACAGTACTATCATTTCTGGTGATAGAAACAAAATCCAGAGGTCAGGAATTTGGTAATCTAGCATAATATTTGACATTGTGCTAAAATATTTGTTCAGTGAATCAAGTGCAATTTTCCCCTTTGTTCAACTGGGAAAACCCCCCACAACTTTATGACAGCCTTAGGGCCTAAATTGCAAAGCAAATTTAATCTCCATACTTAATCTCCATAGGCAAATAGTTTTTGCCTTGGTGGTTCCTTTCAAAGAAACAAAGAGGTATTGATTTTGAGATTTTAAGTGATTTTACTTGGCTAGATTTATTTCTTTTTAAGATTTTTATTTATTTATTTTTAGGGAGAGGAGAAAGGAGGGAGAAAGAGGGAGAGAAACATAGATATGAGAAAGAAACATTGATTGGTTGTCTCTTACCCCAACTGGGGACCTGGCCCACAACCCAGGCATGTGCCCTGACTAGGAATTGAACCTGCAACCCTTCAGTCTGCAGGCCAGCACTCAGTCCACCGAGGCACACCAGCTAGGGCTTGACTAGATGTCTTAATAAAAATCTGTGAAGCACCTGGCAGGGTGGCTAAGTTGGAGCATTATCCTGTACATCAAAAGGTTGGGGTTCCATCCCAGGTCAGGATGTGAATGGAGGTTTCTCAGTCCCTCACTGTCTCCCTTCCTCTCTTTCTAAAATCAATAAACAAATCCTCCAGTAGAAAACTGAGAAAACTGTGGTTCCAATTACAAATTTGAAATTGTCTTGACATTAGTTGAATTTTAATATATGGAGTTAGTTTGTGGTTTGTCATCTCCACATTTTCCTATTTATTTCAACAGACTTATGAGACATTTATTACCAGCAAATTAGAAGCTTTAATTTTGAATGCCCAAATGAACACAGAGCAAAATTCCGTGTTGTCTTTATATTGGGCCTCAAAATTATAAAGTAGCTACCCATTTAAAAGTAGCTACTGTATTTTTCGGACCATAAGACGCTCCTAGGTTTTAGAGGAAAATAGGAAAAAAAATTTGAAGCAAAAAATGTGGTAAAATATTTAAAAACATAAATAACATAATATTTCACCAATGTAAATGTAAACAGAATTCAACAGCAGCATTAACAACATAGCTGCTGGAACAACATTGCAGCAGGAATAACAGCATTATTCCTCCCAAATTTGGTGGGGGAAGTGCGTCTTATAGTCCGAAAAATACAGTACTTAAAAATATTTTATTATGAAATATTACAAACATGTGAATGTTGGAGATATAACAAATAACATAAAACCACCACCCCACTTTAATAAGGTTTAACGTTTTGCTCTTTTGATTCAGCTTAAAAATGTTTTAATGTAGTAAAAAATACAGTATAAAATTTACCATCTTGCCATTTTTAAGTTCAGGAGATGTTAACTATATTCACAATGTTGATCTCTGGAACTTTTTTATCTTGCAAAACTGAACCTCCATACTCCTGAACCACAACTCCCCATTATCTCTCCCCTCAGCACCTTATAATCACCATTCTACTTTCTGTTTCTATGATTTTAACCTTGTATAAGTGGAACCATACAATATTTGTCTTTTTGTCACTGGCTTATTTCACTTAGCCTAATGTCTTCAACAATTTGACAAAATTTCCTCCTTTTCAAAGGCTGACTGATAGTATGATTATGTGTGTATATATATATATATATATTTTTTTTTTTTCCTCACATTCTGTGTTACCCTGGATATCTGTCTGGATATTTGGGTTGCTTCCACCTCTTGGCTGTTGTGAATAATGCTGCAGCAAACATGGGTGTGCAAATATCTTTTTAAGACTCTGCTTTCAGTTCTTTTGGATATATACTCAGAAGTGAGATCAGTTCTATTTTTAGTCTTTTTAGGAACATCCATACTGTTTCACATAGCAGCTGCACCATTTTACGTTCCCAACGGCAATGTACAAGTGTCCCAGTTCTCCACATCCTTACCAACATTTGTTACTTTCTGTTTTTTATTTGTTTATATAGTGGCCATCTAAGAGTGTGAGATGATAATTGTGGTTTTGATTTACATTTCCATAATGATTTATTTTTTATTTTTCAATGATTATAGGTACACAGGAAGTAGTAAATATAGTAAGAGAGATTTGATTGTATCCTTTACCCAGTTTCCCCCAATGATAACATCTTACATGACTATAGTAAAATATCAAAACCAGGAAATTAGCATTGGTATAATCCACAGACCTACTCAGATTTCAACAGTTTTACATGCACTTGTGTGTGTGTGTAGTTCTATGCAGTTTTATCACATGGGTAGACTCACATAATCACCACCATGATCAAGACACAGCTGTTTCTTCACCACAGGATCCCTGTACTATGTCTTCATGGTCACAAGCTTCTCCAAGCCCAGGCAACCATTATCTATTCTAGCATCTATAATTTTATCATTTATAATTTTGTCATTTTGAAAATGTTATAAAAATGGAATCATACAATGTTTAAACATTGTATGATGTACACATTTAATCATACAATGTATAAACTTTTGACATTAGCTTTTCTCACTCAATAGAATTCTCTTGATATTTGTCCAAGTTGATGCATAGACTTTCATTCCTTTTTGTTGCTGATAGTATTCCATAGTATGAATGTACCATAGTTGGTTTATTCATTCACCTGTAGATGGGTTTTGGGGATGTTTCCAATTTTTGGCTATTGCAAGGAAAGCTGCTATGAAGATTCATGTACACATTTTTTGTGTGAATATGTTTTTTAATGTATTTTATTGATTATGCTATTACAGTTGTCCCATTTCTCCTCCATCATTCCCCTCCACCCTGCATACCCCCTCCCACCCACATTCCTCCCTTTAGTTCATGTCCATGTGTCATAAGTTCTTTAGCTTCTACTTTTCCCACACTATTCTTGCCCTCCCTGTCTATTCTCTATCCACCATCTATGCTACTTCTTCTGTACCTTGTCCCCCTCTCTCCTCCCCCAACTCCCCAGTTGCTAACCCTCCATGTGATCTCCATTTCTGTGTTTCTGCTCCTGTTCTAACTGTTGGCTTAGTTTGTTTATGTTTTAGGTGTGGTGGTTAATATCTGTGAGTTTGCTCTCTTTTTACTGTCACATTTTTTATCTTTTTTTTTCTTAGATAAGTCCTTTTAACATTTCATATAATAAGGGCTTGGTGATGATGAACTCCTTTAAGTTGACTTTATCTGAGAAGCTCTTTATCTTCCCTTCCATTCTAAATGACAGCTTCCCTAGATAGAGCAATCTTGGATGTAGGTCCTTGACTTTCATGACTTGGAATACTTCTTTCCAGCCCCTTCTTGCCTGTAAGGTCTCTTTTGAGAAATCAGCTGACAGTCTGATAGGAACTCCGTTGTAGGTGACTGTGCCCTTAGCCCTTGCTGCTTCTAGGATTCTCTCCTTCATTTTAATTTTGGGTAATGTAATTATGCTGTGCCTTGGTGTGTTCCTCCTTGGATCCAACTTCTTTGGGACTCTCTGAGCTTCCTGGACTTCCTGGTAGTCTATTTCCTTTGCCAGATTGGGAAGCTCTCCTTTATTATTTGTTCAAATAAGTTTTCCACTTGTTGCTCTTCCTCTTCGCCTTCCGGTACCCCTATAATTCAGATGTTGGGATGTTTAATATGTCCTGGAGGTTCCTAAGCCTCTCCTCATTTTTTTGAATTCTTGTTTCTTCATTCTTTTCTGTTTGGTTGTTTCTTTCTTCCTTCTGGTCCACTGCATTTATTTGAGTTCCAGTTTTCCTCCCATCACTATGCATTTCCTTCCATCCCTGTGCATTTTCCTTCATTTCACTTATTGTAGCCTTCATTTGTTCATCTAATTTGTGAGCAAAATCAACCAATTCTGTGAGAATCCTGATCACCAGTGCTTTGAACTGTGCATCTGATAGGTTGGCTGTCTCTTTGTTGCTTAGATGAATTGGCTCTGGGGCTTTGATCTGTCCTCCCATTTGAGCCATTTTTGGTTTTGTTTTGATTTGATTTGTTTTGTCTGGTTGCAGCTGTTACATATGAGGGGCGGAGCCTTAGGTGTTCCCCAGGGCAGGGCAGCCCAGTTGCTGGGTTGTGACACTGTATGTGGGGGTGGGGTTCGAGAGGGAACAATGGTGCTTGCTCTTCTCTCGGATTTCAGTCCCTTCCATCACTTGTCACTCTCCCCAAGCAAACTGGGCCTTTCTGGCGCTGATTTCTGTGTGGGTGGGCTTGTGTACATTCTAGTACCCTGTGGGTCTCTCCAACAAACTCTTCTATGAGGCTGGGAGTCTGTCCTGGCACGTCAACCCCCACAAGTGTTTTCAATCGGTGCCTTTAGGCTTTATTTCCCGGCGCTGGGGCCCTGGGTTGCGCAGTCTGTCTTGCTGCCGCTTTTCACCTGGTTTATCTGCACGTGAAGGTGTGACCGTGGTCAGCCGCCTTGTGCGCCTCACTTGGTCTGCTTGTTGCCTCCCCGCACCCGGTAACCGCTGTCTGTGAGCCTGGGGTGTGCCAGCTACCGCCTGCACATTTGGGACCACCAGCCACTGCTTTTTCCTGCCGCGATCCCTCTCCGCCAGCTGCCAACTCCGCCGCTCTTACCGGTCTGGGTGAATTGTTGTGGGACTTCCGTACAATTCAATTTTCTATCTGTTCTGGTTGGGTTTTTTTTGGTTCTAAATTTTTTTGTCCTTAAATTTGGTTGTGAGAGGAGGCACATTGGCCGGAGGTCATGTGAATATGTTTTAATTTCCGTGGGATGAATACCCAGTAGTGTAATCACTGGGTCATATGGTAAGTATATGGTTAGATTTCTAAGAAACTGCCAAGCTGGTTTTTAGAGTGGATAAACTATTTATATTCGCTCCCCGAGTGCATAAGAGATAGTTTCTCTGCATCTTCATGCATTCGTATTGTTACTTTTTTTCTTTTAGCTGTTCTAACATGCAAGGGGAACCCCCCCCCAAAAAAAAACAGGAATTATTTTCTGGAGGGCAAGCCCCTTGTAGTACAGGCTTCCCCTGCTAGGTGAGTGTTCTAAGAACCCATTTGTATCAGTGTACCAGCTGGAGTTGTTGTGAGAGGCTGTATTTGGCTTCAGTGAATTTTTTTGAAGACTCTTTCAATGCAACTCCTTAGCGCATTTTATGATGGGTGATTTATGAGTGCATACACAGCATTGAGTGTTGAGCAGTTTTTGACCAAAAACAGCGTGACCACCATGCCCCACCTTCCCTATTTACTTGATCTAGCCAGAGCAACTTTATTTTGTTTCCCCAGATGAAAAAAATATTCAAAGGGAAACATTTTACCAATTTGGAAGAGGTGAAACAAAAGTGGCAGAAGCACTAAAAGGCATCAAAATTGACAAGTTCAAAAACTGTTTTGACTAGTGGAAAAAAAGTCTTGATAGGTGTATTGCATCCAATGGCAAATGCTTTGAAGGTGACTGAAGTTTAAACTTCTAAGGATAAATACACAACTTTTAATAAATACATTCTGGGGGGTTTTGGTCCCCCCCATATGTGGTGATATTTCATTGTTCTTTTAATTTGCATTTTCCTAATGATAGATGGTGTTGAACATATATTTTATGTCCTTACTTGCCATGAGTATATCCTCTTTGCTGAAATGTCTACTCATGTCTTATGCCCATTTTATAATTGGATTGTCTGGCTTTTTGGTGTTGGGTTTTGAGAATTCTTTATATATTTACAGATACAACTTCTTAGATATGTGTGTTCTGCAAATATTTTCTCCTGTTCTGTGTTCTGTGTGTTGTCTTTTCATTTCCTTGATGGCCTCTTTCGAAGTACAAAAGTTTGTTATTTTGATGAAGTCTCAATTTCCTGTCCTACACCACTATTCCCTGATCTCTTCAACCATCACCTCCATTTCACTTCAGCAAGAGCCTTGCTGTCACCAGAAGGTGATTGAACTCTGCTTTCTTAAACCCCATTATTCTATTCTCAGAGTCCAACCTCTCTGCCTTCTAGTTTTTTTCTACCGTGTTTCTACCACATCTGCTTTGTAAACCTTTAAGACTTCCACTTCCCCAGTTCTCTGTTTTCTACTCTTAACAATATCTTTCACAAAAATTTAAAATTTTTGATGAAGTTCAATTTGATGGTTGTTTTCTTTAATGGACCTAGCCCTAGGTCCCAAAAATTTTCTCCTGTGTTTTCTCTACACTTAAAGTATGATTCAGTTTGAGTTGATTTTGGTATAAGATGTGAGACTTAAATTAAGGTTCTGTTTTTTTCCTTTGGATGATCAATTTCTCCAGCACCATGGAAATACTATACTTTCTCCATTGGATTGCTTTTTCATCTTTGTCAAAACTCAATTGGCTGAGGGGAGGGGGTCAGTGATGGAGGACTGGGTGCAAAAAGTGAAGGGATTAAGAAATAAAAATTGTTAATAACAGAATAGTCATTGGGGATGTAAATTACAGCATAAGGAATATAGCCAGTAACATTATAATAATGGATACCAGGTAGGTACTGGAAATAAAATATGGAGGGGGTCACTTTGTAAAGTATATGATTGTCTAACCAATATGCTGTACACCTGAAACTAATACAAAATAATATTGAGTGTAAACTGTAATTGAAAAATAAAGTTAAAAAATGTGAATTATATGCTCTGTTAGTTTTTGTTTTTTTAAAGTATTCTCTTTCTAATAACAATCTTTTCTTTTCCTAGAGGTAACACAATGTTGAATTTGATATTTGTCAACCTAGGCACCTTTTAAAACTAATAATATGCCCTGGCTGGAGTGGCTCAGTGGATTGAGCACTGGCCTGTGAACCAAAGGGTTGCCTGGTTCAAGTCTCAGTCAGGGCACATGCCTGGGATGCCAGCCAGGCCCCCAGTAGGGGGCACGTGAGTGGCAACCACACATTAATATTTCCCTCTCTTTCTCCTTCCCTTCCCCTCTCTCTAAAAATAAAAAAATAAAATCTTTAAAAAACAAGAAAGAGAGAAAAGGGAATATACTTAAAAAATAAAACTAATAATATGCATTTATGGATTCATAAATATTCCAAGTTGCTGTAGACTGAATGTGCCCCCCAAACTTAAAATGTTGAAACCTAATCCCCAATGTGATGATATTTGGAAGAGGAGTGTGGGAGGTGATCTGATCATGAGAACAGGCCTCAAGAATGGGATTAGTTCCCTTATAAAAAAGATAACTGAGAGCCTCCTTGCCCCATGTGAGGACACAGGAAGTGGGCCCTCACCAGACGCTGAATCTGCTGGCACTTTAATCTTGGACTTTCCAGTCTCCAGAAGTGTGAGAAATAAATTTCTTTTTACAAGCCACCCAATATGTGGCATTCTGTTAAAGCAACCTGACCAAGACACATGTTTTCAGACTATATAAATGATATATTCTGCATATCATTCTACAACTTCCTTTTTTGTTTTAATATTGTTTTTGAGATTTAGCTGTGTTGGCAGTAGATCTAGTTCAACTGCATTAGCTTCTATATGGTATTCTGCTATGTAAAGGTACCACAATTTAATGTTAAGGTGTTCCCAAGTTTTCACTTTAAAAACAGAACTGCTTTAAAAACATTTTTATCATATTTTTTTGAGGTCTCAATATCTCTTTTTTAAAAAAAACTTAAGTTTTTCTTCTAAATTCATTTTATTTTTTTGAATTGTAGTAAAAGACAAAATTTCCATCTTAACCATTTTTAACTGTAGTTCAGTGGCATTAAGTACCTTCATATTTTTGTGGAACCATCAACACTATCTAGTTTCAGAACTCTTTTCCTCTTGCAAAAATCAAATTCTGTACCCATTACACAATAACTCCCATTCCCTCCTACCCCAGGCCCTGGCAACCATCATTCTACCTTTTGTTCCTATGAATTTGACAACTTTAGATATCTCATATAAATGGAACCACACAGTATCTGTCCTTTTGTCACTGGCTTATTTTACTTAGCACAATATTCTCAAGCTTCATCCATCTTGTGGCATCTATCAGAATTTCCTTTTTCAAGGTTAAATAATGGTCCATTGTATGTGTATACTACATCTTGTTCACCCACTCATCTTCGATGGGCTCGTAAGTCGATTCTGTCTTTTGACTAGGTAAATAATGGTGCTGTGAACACCAGTGTGCAAATATATGTTAAAGGCCCTACTTTCAAATCTTTTTTATTTTTATTGATTTGAAAGAGAAGGGGTGGGGCGGGGAGAGAAGGAAAGAGAAAATGTCAATTTGCTGTTCTGCTTATACGTTTGCTGGTTTGTTGTTGTATGTGCCCTGACCGAGAGATCAAACCTGCATATCAGGATGATGCTGTAACTAACTGACATACCTAGCTATAGCCAGAGTTAATTTCCCTGTCTGTAAAGAAAAAATGTGGGCCAGGTGTCATCCCTACTTTGTCAATTTGTCTTAAATCTAGGTAAATCACTTGGCACTTAGTAGATGTTGGACAAATGTCACTTCCATTCCTCAGTCTTTGCCTTTAAAGCTGGCCTTTGAGAAACTGATATTTTCTTTTTTCCAATTAATTACCTTTCTAAGAAATTCTCAAACTTAGTCAATGGATTAAGAAACTGAGGCTTACTGTATCAATTTTCCCAACATACAGAAAATTATAGTAGGTATCCAGAACTGATAAAGCAATAATAGGTATTATTTGCTTGGATAAATAATTTTGTACCATTCCCTTAGTCTTAAAGGAGTTATTCTTTTTCTGATTGAATTTATTCTGATATTTAAATGATATTTTAAATTTTTATTTATTGTGTGTAATATTTTCTGTCAAAGTGAAGGACCAGAAAAGCTAGACAAAACATGGTTTTATACATTGATATGTTATTTTTGTTAGCTGTGTTGCATTTAAACATAGATCAGGTTTATTACTGGAGCTGTCTTGAAAGCAGTTCTTTGCTCTTATTTTGCTGTCAGAGGAGTTGGTTAGTACATCTTCTAATACATAATACAATCTCTGAATTCCCTTATCTCACATATGAAATGCAGAAACATGTTAAGCCAGCCTTTATATTAATCAGTTCTCAGTATGTATTTACAACAGGTTTATTATCCATTATCATAATTTTCTCCAAGCAACTATTCTTGGTCACTGTATACTCTTGAAGTTTGAATCCTGAGCCAAGGGAAAGACACTAGGTCTGCTGGTTTATTCATTCATTCAGCAGACATTTATTGAGCAATTCTTGGTGTGGGAAGCATGGGGATGGCTGACTGGGGCAGGCATGGACCCCACCCAAGAGAGTCATGGTCTTAGCACCAATCAGTGGGTTGTTGTGAGGACTGAGAGGGTCTACCTCAAAGAGTTGTTGGAGGATTCAATGGGTTAATTTGAATCAAGAGTTAAGAAGAAAACCTGGCATGTAGGAAGTACTTGATAAATGTTAATCTTCCAATCTTGGAAGACAAAAAGGGGCTTAGTAGTGAAAGTACAAACTGGACAGTCTTGGTTGAAATCCTGACTCACCTGTTAATGTGTAACTGTGGGCAACTTACTTCTCTGGGCCTCAGTTTCTTCATCTATATAGTAGAGATAATAATGCTTAGCTCATAAGAGTTTTTGAGGATTAAATGAACCTGCCTCATAAGATTGAGTGTATATACGTTAAGTGCTTAGAACTATGCTAGGCAGATAGAAAGCACTCAATAAATGTTAGCTGTGTGAAAAAAGAAGTACTTACAGACTTCTGTGGAGGCACAGAGATAGAAGCAGCAGTCTGGTTGCCTGGAGGAGAGAGTAGGAGAGGAACCCAAAAGTTGCAATGAAGGTGTTATTTAGAAACCCAACCACAAGCAGGAGTAGGATTACCTAGGAGGAAGGAGCCAGTGAACAATGAGAAGGCATGGTGTGTGGAGGAATGGCGAGTAGCTCTGCATGTGTGTGAGTTAGGGTGGCTGCATGGTGGCCTGTGGTTTGCAAAAGAAGGCTGGAGAAGTAGGCATAGCTCAATTCTTCTGCATGTTCACTATCTCCAGCCACACTGGCCACTGGCCACCTGTGCTTTTTCTGGCTTCTGGATCTTTGCCCTTGGTGTTTCCTTTGCCTAAGACCTCTTCCCATGACCACTTCTGTCTCATCTTTTGGGCAGCATAAATGTCACCTCCTCAGAAAGGCCTTCTCTGACATCCACCCCTGCTCTAGGACTTGATCAAACCACTCTGGTTATTTCTTTAGCAACAATATCATGCTTATCCAATCCATAGTTATATAGCTTATGTGGTTGTTTATCTCTTTGTCTCCCTCACTAGGATATAAATTCCATGAAGGTATAGACCATGTCTGTCTGGTTTATCATCATACCTCCACACTTAGCCAGGTTGCAAAGAGGCCAGTACGTAATCAGCATTTAGTAAATACTTGTTGAAAATGAATGACTAATGAAGGACCTGCCTTGCTCTGCTAAGTACCTTCAGCTGTTCCTGTAGGTGTTCTATATGGCAATGTCATGATTAAATTTCTGTTGTAGAGTGATAACTTGGTGACATCACAGCAGGTGAATAGATGGGGGATGAAATTAGAAACCAAATCTCCAGAGATGGTGGCAGTTGTCCAGACAGGTTAAGATGAGCATCTGTAAGCAGCCATGTCAACAAAATCCAACATCCCTAAAGCAAGCAGAAGGAAAGAACTAATAAAGTCAGATCAAAGCAGAGCATTGTTTACTTGTATTTGGTCCTTGTTTCAGAAAATATCCAAGGCCCTGGCAGGGTATCTTAGTGGGTTAGAGTGTCATCCTGATACAACAAAGTTACAGGTTCAATCCCAGGTCAGGGCACATACAAGAATCAACCAATGAATGCATCAATAAATGGAACAACAAATTGATGTTTCTCTCTCTTGTAACAGGGAATAAAAGCTTTATATTACTTTCACTTACCATGAAATAGAGTTAGAATAAAATGTACTGATGAATTGATAAAAAGAACTCACACACTGACAGTTTCTTTGTAACCACATTGCAAGCCCCAGCAGTTCTAGTTCCTGCTTGTACAAGAAATGGCTGTGACCATGACTTTGGGTGACACAGATCCCCCACCTGCAGGAACTTGGCTGGCACTGACCAGCTCCAGGAAGCTGACATTAGAAATCCATCTCAGGACCAGCAAGGACACTGCCTGCATGTTCACAGCCTCTCCCCCGGTCTCTTTGTTCTCCTTGTCCCTCTCCCTCCTTATAAAACCCCTGCCTACACTGAGGTGTGGAGATGGGCTTTGAGACATGAGTCCCCCATCTTCCAGGTGTCTGGCACCTGATAAAACCACTTTCCTTTACATCAGCACCTGCCACTTGACTACTGGCTTTTGAAGCAGCAAACCTGTGTTGTCACTCTCTCAAATCAATAAATAAAAATTTTTAAAAATACCCGAGATTATTGACTTAAATGTATATAGTATAATATAATATAGTATAACTAATATAACAAAATGAAAGACAAATGGATGAGGAACTTATAACAAAAGGAGAGAAAAAAAGTTGGAAATGAGATTGGCTTTGAAATCTTTTTGCTAGAGGTGGGCCATAAAATCTATGTTTTGGTGTTTTTCTCAGCATGGAGAGGGAATCAGTTACATAATAAGTTCATGTGATAAAAATTGCAGTATATCCATACAATGGAATACTTACTACTCAGCAATAAAAAGAAGTGAACTATCAATACACATAACAACATGGATGAATTTCAAAACAATTATGCTGATTGAAAGAAGCCAGACAGAAAGGAGCCATACAATCTATATGATTTTGCTCCATATAAAGTTCTAGGAAATGCAAACTAATCTATTGAGAGACAAAGAAGATCAATGGTCATTTGGAGATGGAGACAGAAGTAATGAGATACAATAGATTATAAAAGGCAGGAGGAATTTTGGGGGATATGTGGGGTGTGTTTCTTATTTTGGATTTTGGTGATGGTTTCATGGGTATAAGCATATATCCAAACATCAATTTATATACTTTAAATGTGTACAACTTATTGCGCATCAATTATAACTCAGTAAAACTCTTAAAAAGTTGAAGTAGAGGACTTCTGGCCAAGATGGAAGAGTAGGTGGACACACTGTGCCTCTTCACACAACCAAAATTAAGGACAACAAAGATTTAGAAACAAGAAAACAACCAGAACTGATAGAAAATTAAACTGTACAGAAGTCCAACAACCATTCATCCAGACTGGTAAGAGGGGCAGAGTCACAGCAGGAAAAACTGGAGGTTGGCAGACCTGGATGCGCAGGCAGTGGCTGGCAGATCCAAGGCATACAGGTGGCGGTTAGTGGACTCTGGGCACCGGGTGGCAATGGACAGACCCAGTGAGGCCATGCAAGGCAGCTGGCTGACTAGGCAGTCCCACATTCATGCACAGATAATCCAGGCGAAAACAGGGAGTGAGACAGGCCTGGCATCCCAGGGCCCCAGCGCCGGGAAATAAAGCCTAAAGGCACCGATTGAAAACACTTGTGGGGGTTGAAGTGCCAGGACAGACTCCCAGCCTCATAGGAGAGTTTGTTGGAGAGACCCACAGGGTCCTAGAACGTACACAAGCCCACCCACACAGAAATCAGCACCAGAAGGGTCCAGTTTGCTTGGGGAGAGTGATGGAAGGGACTGAAATCCGAGAGAGAGCGGAGCAAGCGCCATTGTTCCCTCTTGGACCCCGCCCCCACATACAGTGTCACAATCCAGCAACTAGGCTGCCCCGCCCTGGGGAACACCTAAGGCTCTTCCTCTCATATGTAACAGCTGCAACCAGACAAAACAAATCAAAACAAAACCAAAAATGGCTCAAATGGGAGAACAGATCAAAGCCCCAGAGCCAATTCATCTAAGCGACCAAGAGATAGCCAACCTATCAGATGCACAGTTCAAAGCACTGGTGATCAGGATTCTCACAGAATTGGTTGATTTTGCTCACAAATTAGATGAACAAATGAAGGCTACGATAAGTGAAATGAAGGAAAATGCACAGGGAACCAATAGTGATGGGAGGAAAACTGGAACTCAAATAAATAGAGTGGACCAGAAGGAAGAAAGAAACATCCAATCAGAAAAGAATGAAGAAACAAGAATTCAAAAAAATGAGGAGAGGCTTAGGAACCTCCAGGACATCTTTAAACATCCCAACATCTGAATTATAGGGGTACCGGAAGGGGAAGAGGAAGAGCAACAAGTGGAAAACTTGTTTGAACAAATAATAAAGGAGAGCTTCCCCAATCTGGCAAAGCAAGTAGACTTCCAGGAAATCCAGGAAGCTCAGAGTCCCAAAGAAGTTGGACTTGAGGAGGAACACACCAAGGCACATCATAATTCCATTAGCCAAGATTAAAGTGAAGGAGAGAATCCTAGAAGCAGCAAGGGATAAGGGCATAGTCACCTACAATGGAGTTCCCATCAATCTGTCAGCTGATTTCTCAAAAGAGACCTTACAGGCAAGAAGGGGCTGGAAAGAAGTATTCCAAGTCATGAAAGTCAAGGACCTACATCCAAGATTGCTCTATCCAGGGAAGCTGTCATTTAGAATGGCAGGGAAGATAAAGCACTTCTCAGATAAGGTCAAGTTAAAGGAGTTCATCATCACCAAGCCCTTATTATATGAAATGTTAAAGGGACTTATCTAAGAAAAAAAAAGATAAAAAATGTGACAGTAAAAAGATAGCATACTCATAGATATTAACAACCACACCTAAAACAAAAAAAAACTAAGCCAACATTTAGAACAGGAACAGAAACAGAGAAATGGAGATCACATGGAGGGTTAGCAACAGGGGAGTGGGAGGAGGAGAGAGGGGAAAAAGTTACAGTGAATAAGTAGCATAGACCATGGGTAGAAAATAGACAGGGGGAGGGCAAGAATAGTGTGGGAAATGTAGATGCTAAAGAACTTATGACACATGGACATGAACTAAAGAGGGGAATGTGGGTGGGAGAGGGTGTGCAGGGTGGAGGGGAATGAAGGGGGAGAAACGGGACAACTGTTATAGCATAATCAATAAAATATATTTTTAAAAAGTGGAAGTAGACAAACATTTGTCCTAATATAGCTCAGGTAAGTCTTCAATGAGCATGAAGTTATCTCAGAAATAAAAGTAAAGTTACTTCAACAATAATTTAAAAAAATTTAAAGATAAATATCATAATCTCCTTTTATAAAATATAAAGACATATTTTACACAATTTGAGCCTTCTCGAGTCATGTTAATGTACCAGACATTAGCATCACCTTAATAGGTCCCCTTTGAATTTATTTGAACCCAAACGGAAGCTAAAGAACAGATTCCTTAATTACTTTGGAATTTAATGCTGCCCTTTGAATCCAAACAGATATCTTGTCAGAGAGTATATCAGAAGACTCTGATAGTAATGAACCTGTGATGACTGAGGGTAGTCACAGTGTAAATTCATTGCCTAAATGATGAATGCCTCAAGCAGGATGCACATCTCTATGCTTCCCTAATCCTGACAGGCATAAAAACTATGCTCCCTTGCTATCCTGTGTTGAGAGGGAGAACCTCTCAAATGCCAATTTAATTACCATTATGGCAAGCTTTCCAGAGACTCTTATCTGTAGGGTAAATATAACAGATTTTTTAAAATTTATTTTTATTTGTTGGTTTTAGAGAGGCAGAGGAAGAGGGAGAGAAAGAGAAGAGAGAAACTGATATGTGGTTCCATTTATTTATGCATTAATTGGTTGAGTATAGCAGATTCTCAAAAAAAATTGTAGCTGATCAACAATTCTGAAGCAGAAAAGTGTGTGTGTGTGTGTGTGTGTGTGTGTGTGTGTGTGTGTGTGTGTGTATATCTTAGGGACCAGAAAATACTAAAGGAGGAATTTGAGCACGCAGAACCATTTATCATAAAGTGAAAATGATTATAATTGTATTGATTGTTGTGTCAGGACTCCCCTTAGCATTGTATCCTGTAATCCTCCCAACAAAGTCACTTCCCAAAGTAAATATTGTGATTGTGCCCATTTTATAAATACTTGTGGGGAGAAGCTGGGTAAGTAGTCTACAGTCACTGCTAAGAAGTGGAAGAAGTGAGATTTCAGCTCAGGTTTCCCTGACTCCAAAGCCCAGAGTCTGAATCCACATGCTGATTGTCTCCAGTGGTCCCTTTATGGCTATTAGAAATAGGCTGCAAATTTAGGGGTAAACTACATAAGTGGTAAAAGCAAAGAGGGAAACATGATTAGACATATACTGTCCCTAAGATACAGAGAAGTTGATTGACTATTCAAGAGAAACAGAACTTTTTCTGAGAGAAATGGCTTGTAAGAACATACTCTGTTCTTACAAAGAGTATGCTCTATGATGAATGGAGAAAGCCCACCACTACATCCCTCCCGTGGAGAGAATCAGGAAATTTACTACAATAAGATGAATAACAACTGGGGGTCAAATGTGGAACATGGTGACTGTAGTTAACGATACTGTGCTGTACACTTGAAAGTTACTGAGAGTATAGACCTTAAATATTCTTAGCACACGCACATAAAAGTAACTATGTGAGGTGATGGATGTGTTAAGTAACCTTATTTTGTTAATCATTTGTGTGTATATATATATGTATTTATATTATATAAACATATATGATTATGTTGTATACTTTATACTTACATTACATAATTTGTCAGCTATATCTTAAAGCTGGGGGAAAATGAATCTTAGGCTATTTCCTTTGATGACCCCTGATGAAGACTTGTGCCCAGCTGTTCTATGAGAATCCAACCCAGTTTGTCCAAAATCTCAGATGGTATGGCTTGGAACATGGGTAAAAATATCTAAACTAGATGGTCCACATTCACATTAATGGTTAATCCACCATTAATACTTTGTCTCAAAAGCAGTCTTTGTCAAGGGTGGAACAGCAGTGAGTTGCTCCAGGAAAAAATCCAAATGCCTTAGGCATTCAAGTTTGTACTCTGTTGCACCCACACAGATATCTCACCTAACCAGTCATCTGTGTCCCCAGCACACAGCCGAGTTGAATGACTTGGTGCCTGTCTCAAAGTAGCTTATCATCCAAGTAAATAGGAAACATGTAAATAATAACTCCAATGCCATATGAGAAACGGTGTGCTCAGCCCTAGCTGGTGTGGAAGGGGGAAGTTTTCCATGAGAAGACCTATGAGCTGGATTCAACAGAACGCCAAAGTAAGGTTTAAATCTCCTAGCTCAAAGACTCAGTTCCATGCATGCTGAGATCCACACAGGTAGCCATGGCTTTGAGGTCTCCCTGTTTATTGGGAGGCCACCCCCACCTCACCATTGTTGGATGTCGCAGCCATGTAGGTGATAGTTTTTCTGATGTCTCTTCTGCATTTGGGCCTCCCAGCCCCAAGCCAAACATAGCACAATCTAAAATGGACATGTTCCATTGCTGAGGAATCCAGGAACTCAAATTACATCACTCATCACTCACCACCTGTCATTTCCCTGCTTCCTATTACATCTAGAATAAAATTCAGATTCCTTACCATGGCCTACTAGTCCAGCATGATCAACACATGCCTCCCTCTCAACTTCAACGCCCTCCACTTCCCCTTTAGTCACTTGAATCCTGCATGCCAACCTTCCATCCATCTTGTTGGAGACAGTCATCAAGAGGATGTGACCTTTGGTTGACCCTTGAGCTGGATCAGAGCAATTAGAGGTTCCTCCCTCAACCTCTGTCTTTGAAATGTACAGTCTGTGCACTCTTTCTGCACTAGGAGCCGTTTCAAGGATGCCTTGGACTGAATACATGATTGAACCCAGTTAACCTCTATATAAACTTTGAAGATTCAGGCAGGCAGATGCAGAGATCTACTGGTCTTGCTGCACCTAACACAAATCTCATATGTAAGTTTCTGTGCTTATTAAAACTGCCATCTACCAATCTGAAATAGTCTGTCTCTTCCTTTGGTCTTTCCCTGCCCTCTGTATACAGGGGCCAGTTTTGAATTTCACCCAGGGAACCCCTAGAGTTTCGAACCAAAACATCCCCCAGACATGGCAAGCTCACGCTGGTCTCAGGACTTGTGCTATCCCTTCTGCTTGACTGTTCTCCCCTTTTCCTCATTATTCAAGTTTCAACCCAGGAGTCCCTTCCTCAGAAAGGTGTTTTTCAACTCTCCTGTTATACTGCACTGCATTATTCTTTTCTTGTCTTCAGAGCACTTACCTATCTGATATTATTCAATTTATTCATATTTTTATCCCCTGTACTTTGGAAAATCCATGAGGTCAGAGACTCCGTGTTATTCATGGCTGCCCAGAGCAATGCCCAGCACAGGGTAGGTGCTCAGTGAGCGTCTGCTGCCTGGCTAACGGAACCCTCTCCCAGGCTTGCCAGCAGAAAGTGTTCCTTCAGCAAATGGGTCCGTGTTGGGCTCCAGGAGAGGGCGCTGTGGCACAGGACAATGTGAGGTTTCCCCGGCTATGCTGGAGAAGACCTCCAATACACAAGTGTTCTCCCTCAGACCCCAGGGGACATCAAAGGAAGACAGTGACCCTTTTGGTGCAGAGAGGCCGTCCCTTACTCCAAGGAGACAGATCTTGCCCATCATCAGTAGTAGCCCTTATTCGGCTCATTGGGAGGCCCTGCCCACCCCCCATCCCTGTGCATCCCAGAATGAAAGAAAAAGTGAACAAATACGATGGATATTTGAAGGCATGATGGTGGACAGAAGGGCTTAAAGCACTCTGTCCACAGTACTGAGAGCATCAAAGGCCATGGTGTCTGAACGGATTAGTGTGGGATAGAGAAGCAGATGTGTTACATACAGTTGAGTTGAGTCCAGCTTCTGGCAATTCTATAAGTGAGTGAGGCAGAAGTAGGGTAGAGAAGAAGTCTCTGGGGATGCAAAAAGGCTGATCCCAAGGGGCAGAGTGGAGGTTCTGGCCCCAGGATGGCTCCAGAGAGACTCCGGGAGCACTAAGAAACAAGGTGTTTCCAGAGGAAAAGGAAACTTTGGCCTGTTTTGAGGTTTTTCTTTTTTTTAAATAACAAAACCAAAAATTCATTATTAGACATCTATTGAGGTTAGGGCTGAAAACAGAAACAGTTATGGCCCACTAAACCATACCTATTAGGTCCTAAATAAAGTGGAATAGGAATAAGACAAATATATATATTAATCCCCAAATGGAAAACATACCATATTTACAGATTGAAGTACTCAACATTATTAAGATGGCAATTCTCCCCAAATTGATTAAATTTGATGCAATCACTATTAAAATCTCATCAGGCTTATTTTTTAATTGGAATTAATAAGCTAATCAAAATTTATATGAACGGGGAAAGGACCTAGAATAACCAGAGCTATTCTTGGAAACAAAATGAACAAAATTGGATAATGACATGATTTCAAACTTACTGTAAAGACACAATAATCAAAATTGTGTGGTGCCAGCATGCTGGCAGACATGTAGATCAACATAAAATGAGTCCAGAAACAGACCTTTCTCATTTATTAACAACTGACTTTTTTAAAGGTACTAAGGAAATTCAATTGGGAAAGGGTAGTCTTAAATGAATGGTACTTGAGCAATTGTATATCTGTATGCAAAATAAATAAATAATAAACTTACATCTTTGCCTCACATTGTACACAAAAATTTACTCAAGGTGGAGCATAAACTAGATATAATGAAAACTATAAATCTAAATAAAAACAAAAAATTTTATGACCTTGAGTTAAGCAGAGACTTCTTAATTATGATACACAAATGCAATCATAAAAGAAAATATTGATAGATTTGAATTAATTAAAATCAATCTGCTCAAACCCTCATAGAGAAATATGAGATAACACATTTGCAAATAAGACTCTACATTCATTAGGTGGTTAAATACTATTTTCCTGAGAAATCTTCCAGGATTGTGGCCAGTTTGAATGGAGTTTTTATTATAATGGTTAAGCACTAGCCAAATATTTCTAAGACTTTAGACAGCTGTGACTACATTTACCAACTCAGAGATCTTGGCTGGCTTTTTTCAAGCCTCTCTATCATTTCTCTGGTCTTGCTGCTTTCATTCAACCAATTCATTAAGTGCCTATTGTGTTCCAGGCACAAATCAAGGCCCTGAGGACATAACAGCAAACAAGACAGAGTTTCTGGTTCATGGAGCTTATTTTCTAGTAGAGAGACAAAAACAGAAACAAACTTTGTATGTTAGGTAATGATGAGTGCTATGGAGAAAAATAAAGCAAAGATTAGAGAGATGTGTTGCACCTATTTTTTAAAAAATAACTTCTTAAAGACTTTATTTACTTTTAGAGAGGGGAAGGAAGGGAGAAAGAGAGGAAGAGAAACATCAATGTGTGGTTGTCTCTCATGCACCCTCCTGGGGACCTGACCCACAACTCAGGCATGTGCCCTGGCTGGGAATCAAACTCGTGACCCTATGGTTTGCAGGCCATTGCTCAATCCACTGAGCCATGCCAACCAGGGCTGTTGCAGCTATTTTAGATATAATGATGGCTTATCCGAAAAGGTGAATATTTGACCAAAGACCTCCTTTAAGTGAGGGAGCTTGTCATACAAATACAGAACAGGGTATGGAGACAGATTCCAGCAAAAATACAACTGGAAGAGAGCTTGGGGAGTTAGGAATGTGAAAGATGGTGTGATTGGAGCACAGAGAAAGGGGACAGTGGGAGATGAGCTGGGGGTGGGGAGAAGTACAGTTTATGTGTGGAATGGTTTATAAAGGCCATAGCAAATAGGTTAGGTTTCATTTTAATTTTGATGGGAAGGTCCCTTGTCTGTCTTGTTCACTGTTACTCAGGGCCGTGCATAATATTTAGCATGCAGATATCAGTTTATCCAAATTGATCTATAGATTTAATGCATCACCAATCAAAAAATTTTTTAAATTTTTTGTGCTGTGTGTGTGTCAGGGGAGAGGCTCATTGCCAACAAAAGGGAGAAGTGTATGGGTGAGCCAGCATGTTAATGATAAGCCCCTCACACTGCTGACTAGGACCAATGAAAAAGAACAGAGCAGGTGGCAGTTTCACTCAGTGGCATTTCAGTAGGGTAGAGAGCAGTAGAACAACTCCCCCAGTCTCTCAACAAGGACAAGAACAGAGCAACTTTAGCCACCGCAGGAAACATTGAGGTCAGACACAAGACTGAAACATTAAGGGCAAATGGGTCCTAATTTGGAAGGGGTGGGACAAGGTGTCTGGGGGCAGAGGCCAGATAATAGGGGAGAGAATTTGAGACCCTCTAGCAGCATGCTCCTTTTCCTGCCCTTCCCTGATTTCTCTGTGTTGACTCCAGAGACACTCTTGGCACTCAGAGCTGTGACCTCTGGTTGCACAAGTGCCTCTTGACATCTAACTGGTACCTGCAGAGGGCTATGAGTGCTGTTGAGAAAGGCCAATCTGTGCCCCTCCCATGGGCAGCCTGAGAGAGAAGGCCCTGTTTGGGGGCATTGACTGACTGTCTAGAATCAGGGGTTTCCAACCTGCAACCCACATGCCACATGGGCCTGGATGGTTATGAATGCAGCCCAACAAAAAATTGTAAATTTTCTTAAAACCATTTATTCACTCATCAGTTTTTGTTAGTGTTTGTGTATTTCATGTGTGGTCCAAAACAGCTCTTCTTCCTCCATTGTAGCCCAGAGATGCCAAAAGATTGTAACCCATGGTAGATATTAATGACCCAGGGAGGCCTGGCAGGGCAGTAAACAGGAGGGGACTGGGGTAGGGGAAGACCTGAGCATCAGCTGGAGGCCCTCTTGGTCCTCTTGATGGCAGCCCCTGTCCTTGTGGCAGAAGCAGAAACCCTGAGAGCCTACAGCTTCACCCACCCTTGTGCCAGTTTAGGCAAGGGCAACAGCTGCCAATCAAAATTTTAACAGGATTATATGGGGAACTTCAAAAGCAAATCTAAAATTTATATGAAAGTGCAAAGGACGCCCTGGATGGTGTAGCTCAGTAGATTGAGCATGGGCCATGAACCAAAGGGTCGCAGTTCGATTCCCAGTCAGGGCATATACATGCCTGGGTTGCGGGCCAGGTCTCCAGTGGGGGCCATATGGGAGGCAACCACACATTGATGTTTCTCTCCCTCTCTTTCTCCTTCCCTTCCCCTCTCTCCAAATATAAAGAAATAAAATATTTAAAAAAAAAAAGAAAAGAAAGTGCAAAGGGCTAAGAACAGACAGGACACTCCTGAAAAAACAAAATATCAAGGGTTTATTACATTATAAAATTATAGTAAGTCAGACAATATGGTTGGCTTGGGATTAATGAAACACAGTAGAGAGTTCAGAGAATGAGCCATGTATGTATGAAAATTTAATATATAAAAAGTAGGGAAAGGAGGGTCTATGGTCGTGGGACAGTTTTTAAAAAGTCAAAATAGATCTCTACTCTATACCACACCCAAAACTAAATTCTGGGTGGATTCAAGCTTGAAATTTCAAAGCCAAAATTTTGTATTTTTTAGAAGAAAATGTGGGCAAATATTTTTATGACCAAAGTAAAAAGGTTTGGTAAGTCTTTCATAAATCCCACTACACTAAATGGTGCCTCTACAAATGCTCAAAAAACAGAATTAACCCCCAGCCTGTTGGTAGTAGTGATGTTGGTATTAAGATAAATGATATTAGTAGGGGAAGAAATCAAGCCTTTCACATGAGCTGAGAAGTTTGGGGGCGCCTCCTGTGGACAGGGAGTCCAGTCCACCCTGACCTCTGTCAAATGCTTTCCCCACTTAGAAGTTGCTGGACTTTCTGTAGGCCTCTCAAGCTGGAGGGTACAAAATGGTGCCTTGAAGAGCTTGAACTTGTTGCTGCTCCCACAAGGATCTGTATGACACAGGGCTGCTGCCCCCTGTGTTTGATTTGGACTCTGCACAGGCCCAGGAGCTAAACACAGAATTCTGTCTGTTGGGAGCAGTACCAAGTACTGTGCATCTCAAGCAGAGACAAATCATATCTGAAAAGCAGACATACATAGGAAGGCACCATTGTTTACTTTCCTATGCTTCCATATTTCTAGCAGTCCTGTCCCAAACCATGGTAACTTACATACAGTGCTTTGTGTTACATGCAGTTGAGTTGGGTCCGGCTTCTGGCAATTCTATGAGTGAGTGATGCCCACAATGTCCTGTCCCTAGCAGCTCTGCTCAGCTCCTGTAGACTCACGCCTATGGCTTCTTTTATGGAGTCAGTCTGTCGCATATTTGGTCTTCCTCTTTTCCTGCTGCCTTCTGCTTTCCCAGCATTATTGTCCTTTCCAAAGAGCCCTGCTTTCTCATGATGTGCCCGAAGTAGGACAGCTTCAGTTTGTTCATTACAAAAAATATTTTTTATTTACTTATTTTAGAGAGAGAGAAAGGAAGGGGGGGAGAGAGAAAGAGAGAGAAAGAAACATCAATTTGTTGTTCCACTTACTTTTTTTTTTAAAATACTCATCAGAGGACACGTTCATTGACTTTAGAGAGAAGGGAAGGGAGGGAGAAAGGGGGGAGAGAAATATCAATGGGAGAGAGAAACATCAATCAGTTGCCTCTCATACACATCCTGACCAGGGACTGAACCTGCAACCTAGGCATGTACCTTGACTGGGAATCAAAACCAAGACCCTCCAGTTTATGGGATGAAGCTCCAACCAACTGAGCCACACCACCAGGGCTGTTCATGCATTCATTGGTTGATTTCTGTATGCACCTTGACTGGGCATCAAACCCACAACCTTGGCATATCAAGATGATGCTCTAACCGACTGAACTACCTGGTCAGGTCTAGTTTGGTCATTTTTGTCTCCAGCAATGTTTCAGGTTGAACTTGCTCTAGGACCTGAGACAGAATAGAAAGAAATTAAGAAGAACTCCCAGCAAGTGGAATGAGGAAGGCGTGGACATCTCAGGCCAATAAGCCAGGTAGGTCCTCTCACCAGAGCCCCCATCTTTGAGCACAATCACAGGGAAACAGCTCATGGCAGGAAAACCCCTGCAGTGGTCCCAAAGTCAACAACAACTGGAACTGGCTAAACCTAGATCAATCCAAGATGGAGGAAAAATTGACCAGAGACTGACCCCAAAGCTCATTATACCATCATTATAATGAAAAGTGACACCACAGGTAGAAGAGGGCCAAGGGGGTGTATAGCCATGACACCTCTTGAGCAAACCATATTAGGAACAAGAGTCCTTCCCCCAACCAGCAGGTGGAGTCAGAATTTGGCACCGCAAAGTAGAGAAAGGATACCCTTGGAAACCCATTAAACCCCGAGAACTGACTGATGCAATGTGCAACTCACGAGCTTGCCTGCATCCACTCCAACATGTACTTCTGCTTCTTTCACACTAGTGCATCCTAGCCTCTTTTTCTCTACCTGAATAAAACTTATTTCACTCTCATTTGTACTCATTTTTTAAATTTTTCCTGCTTGAGTCAAGAGCGTGGAGGTCCCCTCACCATGCCTGGGCAGGGCACAGAATTGGTCTGGTGACAGACCCACCCAGTTCTTTACCTTTTGGGTGGTCCAGATTATCTGCAGAGCTCTTTTCAAACACCATATTTCAAATGGATCAGAAAGCAAATTGGACACACTATATTATTTTCAGATTCCATTTTCTTAAAATCCTGTACAGATTTGCCAGGGTTTTTGTGTTTTCCTTTTAGAGTGGAGTATTGCATTTGTTCTCCTTCTGCGAGCACATTGCATACTGATCTATTTATCCACATCCTGAGTCACCAGAGACCTGATCATGTTGGTTTTAGGGGCCTTAACTGGAACCAAAAACCTACTTAAATTTTTTAAAAATCATGGTAAAATTTACATAACATAAAATTTATCACTGTTGTCATTTTTAATTGTTCAGTAGCATTAAGGACATTGACATTGCTGTGCACCATCACCAACATCCATCTCCAGAACTCTCTCATCTTCTCAAACTGAAACTCAGTACCCATTAAACACTACACATTTCCCTTCCCCCAGGCCCTGGCAATCACCATTCTACTTTCATCTTTATGAATTTGACTCCTCTAGGTACAAAAATGCCCACTTTTGATTTTCATGGGAGGGCTTTTGTAATGTAAATTTGCTGCTATATTATATTTATATACACTGTACAAATGATAAAGAATTGTTCCCTTTATACTTCCAGCCTAGATGGAGGCACAGGAAGATATGCTTTGCTTCCTTGCACAACCAAAAGAAGGATAACAACAAATTTAAAAACAAAAAGCAACTAAAACTGCCAGAAAATTGAACTGTATGGAAGTCTGACAACTAAGGAGTTAAAGAAGAAACACTCATCCAGGCTGGTGCACTGAGACAAGGAAATATGGTCCAAATGAAAGACCAAATCAAAACTCCAGAAAAAGAACTAAGTGATTAGGAGATAGCTAACCTATCAGATGCAGATTTCAAAACACTGGTAATCAGGATGCTCACAGAAATGATTGAGTATGGTCACAAAATAAAGGAAGAAGTGAAGGCTGCACAAAGTAAAATAAAGAAAAATACACAGGGAACCAACAGTGAAGAGAAAGGAACCAGGATTCAAATCAACAACTTGGAACAGAAGGGAGAAATAAACATTCGGCTGGAACAGAAGGAAGAAACAAGAATTCAAAAAATTGAGGAGAGGCTTAGGAACATCTGGGACAACTTTAAACATTCCAACATCTGAATCATAGGGGTGCCAAAAGGAGAAGAGGAAGGGCAAGAAATTGAAAACTTACTTGAAAAAATAGTGAAGGAAAACTTCCCCAATCTGGCAAAGGAAATAGACATGGAAGTTCAGGAAGCTTAGAGAGTCCCAAAGAAGTTGGATCCAAGGAGAAATTTGTCTTGGTGTCAAGACACATCATAATTAAATAACCCAACATTAAAGATAAGGAAAGAATCCTTTTAAAAAGATTTTATTTATTTATTTATTAGAGAGAGGGGAAGGGAGGGAAAAAGAGAGGGAGAGAAACATCAGTGTGTGGTTGCCTCTCATGCACCTGCAACTGTGGACCTGGCCTGCAACCCAGGAATGTGCCCAGACTAGGAATTAAACTTGTGACCCTCTGGTTTGCAGGCCTGCAGTCATTCCACTGAGCCACACCAGCCAGAGGAGGCTTTTTAAAAAACAAACAAAACTCTCACCAGAAGGTATGTTTATTGATTTGAGAGAGAGAGAGAGAAAAACATTGATGTGAGAGAGAAACATTCATTGATTGCTTCCCATACACACCCTGACTGGGGATTGAACTCCCAATCTGGGTATGTGCCTTGATTGGAAATCGAACCTGCAAGCTTTTGGTGTATGAAACAACACTCCAACCAACTGAGTTACTGGGCCAGGACAAAGAGGAGACTATATTTAAAGAACAAAGTAAAAGAAAGTAGCAGTAGAGTTCCCATTTGCTACAATGAAACTGAAAGACAGTGGAATGATAGCTACAAACTGAAGAGAGAAACTGCAACTAATAGCCAAGAATCCTATTACCAGACAAAATGTCATTCATTTTCCAGGGGAAAAGAAAAAATTGTAGACACTCCAGGTCTTATATATTGCCCATGGTTCCTAGCTGAGGAAAAAATTCAGACATCTTTAATCAATTGATAATTATATTAGAGAAAAAGGGTCTCAATATTGGGTAGATGAAGAGTAAAGTGCTTGTTGTGGATAATTTACCTTCTAATACATATAGTTATGTCTTAATTCAATAAACATTTTGAATGTCAGGCTCAGCAGCAACTTTTGGAGCTGACAAGTATGATTATGACACTAATGAAATAAGAAATACATGCAAGAACAACAATTAAAATAAATTTAAAAAAAAAGAAAAGAAAAGAAATACATGGTATAGCCCTGACAGGTGTGTCTCAGTGGGTTGAGCATCATTTGGCAAATCGAAAGGTCACAGGTTCGATCCCCAGTCAGGGTATATGCCTAGGTTGCAGGCGTAGTCACCAGTTGGAGGTGTGCAAGAGGCAACCGATGGGTATTTCTCTGTCACATCAATGTTTTCTCCCTCTCTTTCTCCCTCCTTTCCCCTCTCTTGAAAAATAAATAAATAAAATCTTAAAGAAAAAAGAGAGGAATACATGGTGTAAATGTTCAGGAAGGAGACTTCATATAGAAAATATACTTCAGAGGAGTTGGGCATGGGGGTCTATGGGAAAGTGGGGAGTAAAATAACAATTTCTAAAATTTTCATCTAGGTGAAGGAATAGGTGTGTGAGCAGGTGAAATGTTTTGGGAAACATGTTTATTGGTTCTCAATTTTGAAATATTACTAGAAGAATATAGGTTTCATCATAACTACTAGGTATGGGAAGAGGAACACCAGCATTATGGAGAGAGATTAGAACTTCCAAATTAACAGGAGGGCACCAAGGGAATGAAGAGAAACTTTCTTAAGCCAATACAAAGAAAAAGAACCAACATCAATGTAAAGTAGACAATAAACATAAATTAATGGGCAGGCAAAAACAGAAAGATTCCAGTCTAATAATTGCAGAAGAGCTAAATTCCCCTGTTTAAAAACAAAAAGATATATTGAGGTATTAAAAATCCACCTATTAATCACTTGCATTTGGAGTTAAAGAAGAAATGAAAACAAAGGGATAGAGGTAGCTATAGATTATATAAATACAAAGAGAAAGCAGGAATGGGGTATTGTCATCAGCTAAAGTTGAAACCAAGGCCAGATACATTAAAAAGTGCCAAAAGGCTATTCTATATAAAAACACATAATATTAATGTCTATGTATAATGTAAAATATATACTTTCCATACTTGTAGTTAAAATTCATAATTATATATAATCTATGAAGACAACGTAGGAGTCATTGATGTTTTGCACCAAACATGGCCCAATAAAATTAGAAATCAACCACCAAAAGATATTTTTTTAATTTACTTGGAAATTAGGAAACAGTCTAACATGCCAATTTAAGAGGAAATCAAAATTATTAGCACAAAAAAAGTGAATTTAGCAAGATCAGTGGGTATAAGGTCAATATACAAAAAAACAATTGTTTTCTATGTATTAGCAACAAACAACTGAAAAAATAAAATTTAAAAATACCACTTTATCAATAAAATATTAAATATTTAGGGGTAACAAAAGATATATTAAATTTATTACAAAACATTGCTGAGAAAAATTAAATAGGTTTCATAAATGGAGAGATACATTTATAGATTGGAAGACGTAATACTGTTAAGATGTCAGTTCTCTCTGTGTTGATCTACAGATTCAATGCAACTTCAAGCCCAAATCCCAGCAGATTTTAAAATTTTTATAAGAAAAAATACCCAACAACAAAAAGCCACAATGGCAAAATTTCCATCTTGTAGAGTAGGTCTCTCATTTTTGGCACTCTGAGCTGCCAATTATTAAAAAAAAAAAAAAAATCTGAATTCTCTGAGGCTACCCAAGGAAGTCAGGCCATAGGGAGAGGCTTGGGGTAGTAATCCCGTTTGAGGGCCCCGTGGATCTCCCAGCTATAAGCCAGCATCAACTGTTAGCCATAGAAATGAAGCCATCTTAGAGGGCCAGCCCCTCACCACCTTCATATGACCATGGTCTCAGTGACATTGCAATGAAATTGTATGAGAGACCCCAAGCATGAACTGTCCAGGCAAGTTCTTCCTTGTTTCCTGTCACACAAGATCTTGAGGAAAATAAAATGGTTGATTAAAGTCATACCACCCTTATTATAATAGCCCAAAACTGAAAACACTCTAAATGTCCTTCAACGATAGAAAGAATAAATAAAATGTACTTTATTCATATACTGAAATATTACACATCAATGAAAATAAATGAACCATAGGTACATGAACAACATTGATGAGACCTGACACTGAGTAAAATAAGTCATACACAAGAGTACATATTGTATAGGTGCATTTATATCAAGTTCAAAATCATGGTGGTGAAGCAAGAGTGGTCACCCATGCAGAGGACTGACTGGGAGGAGGAAAAAGGACCCTTTTATGATGCTAGAAATGTTTTGATCTGGGTGGTGGTTGTGAAGTTGTGCATATATGTAAAAACACATCAGTCTATGTAAGGTTCAGGCCCTGTTTAGAAATGAAAAAACATGAATTAGAATTGTATCTTAAAGATATTATACTGTTAAATTGGCTTGAAGTGAAGAAAACAGCTGAATCAACTTATTGCACACCCCAAACCCAAGCAGGCAGTTAAAAAGGTATGTGCCTGAACAGTATTATTCTGGGAATTAAGTTTACTTGACTCAATCAAATAGTAACTAGAGTAATATGAAAAATATTAGTTAGTCTAACTCTGAGGAGTGGAAGAATGAAAAAAATTTAAAGGCATGGGCGCATGCGCAAAAGAGAGCTGGTGCAGGGGGCTGGTTAGGGGGAGTGGAGAGGGGCTTGCTTCGTCCAGGCTGGTTCGAGCTATTTGAGACAAAATTCAGGACCCCAGGGCAGACAGTGAGTGGAATGACATCTTATGCAAAAAATAGGGCATCTTGCCTACGAAGAAAAGTTTAAACGAACTGGAAAAGGACGCAGAAGAGGAGGAGCAACGAGTCCTTCAGTAGTCAGTTGTGAAAACGATGATACGACTTTGGAAGAACTGGAGGATAGTGAAGACGAATTTAATGAGGAAGACCAACGAGCTATTGAAATGTACAGGCAGCAGAGACTGGCTGAACGGGAAGTAACTGAAGTGAAGAACAAATTTGGAAAAGTTTTGCAGGTTTCAGGAAAGGATTGTGTTCAGGAAGTTACCAAAGCTGGAGAGGGCTTGAGTGTGATCTCGAACCTTTACAAACAAGGGATTCCCGTCTGTGAGCTGATCAATCAGCACTTCAGTGGACTTGCCAGAAAGTTTCTTGAGGTCAAATTTTCAAAGCCATTTCAACAACCAACATACCCAATTATCCTGGCAGAAATCTCCCCACAATATTTGTTTACCTTGAAGGTGATATCAGGCTCAATTTATTGGACCTCTGGTGTTTGCTGGCATGAACCTGACAGTAGATGGGTTGGAATAGGAATTATCTGAGTATAGAGCAATCAAGATAGACGCACAGGAAAACCCTAAGACACCAACTGAAAACGTGTTTTTGTCCTTGGTGGGGTGCTCATATCATGAGGAAGGGCAGTGATTCAGAGAACGATTAAAGCCGTGGCTGCAGTAACATTTTTTCCCCTAAAGATTTATTTATTTATTATTTTTTATTTATTGATTTTAGAGAGTGAGAGGAAGGGGGAAGAGAGATCAATTTGTTGTTGTTCCACTTATTTATTCATTGATTGGTTAATGCTTGTACATGTCCTGTGGGTTGGAACCTGCAACCTTGGCATTATGGGGGCCATGCTCAAAGGAACTCAGCTACCTGGCCAGAGCCTGAACTTTCCCTTTCTCCCTCCCTCTTCCTTCCTCCCTCCCTCCCTCCCTTCCTTCCTTCCCTTCTCTCTCTCTCTTCCTAGATTTTATTTATTTATTTTTAGAGAGAGGGGAAGGGAGGGAGATAGAGAGGGAGAGCTGACTGGGAAACTTAACTTGAAACCCAGGCATGGATTGCCCTGGCCAGGGATCCAACCCATGACCTATCTCTTCACCAGACTAGGCACAACCAACTGAGCTATACCAGTCAGGGCTGAACTTTCTTGATGTGACAAATCATCTGGATTTTTTAAAAAAGGAAAATGTAGGAATGAATCCTTTGGTTTTAGCCTTTTATAATTATGTTTCAAATCTCATAGATCTCAGAAATAATCATTGCTGTGAATCCTATTACATTTCTTGGAACTCTTTTTTTCCTTTTAATATTTTTTCATTTTCATTTTATTTTTTGTTGTTTTCAGTTATTATTTATTTTTGTTTTTCTCTCTGCTCTTTTTTAAACATCTCTTTTTAAATTTAAAACATTTCCTTTAGAAAAAAACTATTGGCATGGCAAAAACAAAAATTAAAGGAATGAAGTTAGAGATATTAAATTAGACGGCCTGAGAAGTATGGTTGATATCAAGCAGGCTGCTTTGTAGAAGTTAATATCTGATTCCATACTTCATATGGAAATGCACAGGACTCAGAAGGACAAAGATAATCTTGAAGAACAAATCTGGACAACTCTGATTTCATGACTGAGTAGTTAAGAAAGTAATTAAGACAGCTTATCTAGAAAATTCTTAGAGAACACCATATAAAACCCTAATGGATACAGCTAAAGCTATACTTAGAGGAAATTTATAGTTATTAATATTTTATTACTAAAACACTGAAAATAAATGAATTATGTATTTAATTCAGTAAACTATTAAACTAAAGATAAACAAAAACAGAATAAGGAAGAAAGTTGAAGTTAAAGAAATAGAAAACAAAAAAAGGAGAATGAGTTAGAGAAAATGTTATTTCTTTGAATATATGGGTAAAATATCTAGGTTTCATCACTGGTTCTTGTGATTTTTGGCTTCAAACTTTGGTGTTGTGTTCAACAAAACCATAATCACGTAATTTAGTCAGGGTTTCATTCATTCATTAATTCTAAAAACCTGTTGTCCATGGTAAACAGGTTTTTTTAGAATTAATAAATTGCAAAACACACGCACAGACAGAGTTTTATGTAAAGTGGGAAAGATGAAGTTAAAGAACTGTGGTTTCGGCTGCTCTTTGTCCAGCAGGTAGCCGGTGCCAGGCCATTTACACACATTAGCTCATTTCAGGCTCACGCTGACTCCAGATAAGTACTGTCCTCTTCTTGGAGTCAAAGTTACCGCAGGTTCCCGCTGGGATGTGGCTGTGAATTCAGGGCTGACCCACGACCCCCTAGGTCAGGAAGGAAAGAAGCAGCCCTCCGGATTCAGAGGAGACGGAGGCACCTCTGCTGGTGCAAACAGACTCTGGGTGTCGGGAGCCAGGGCCTGAAGCGCGGACTTGTTTGGCCTGCATGATGCAGCAGGCAGGTGCAGTCCCGGAGGCACGAGAGCCGGCATGCTTAGACTCCGTTTAGTGCGCAGCTGGCGGAGAGGAGCCAGGTGAGGTAGGCTAGGGACCAGAGCAGAAGCCCGAGGCCAGGGCCGGGGCTGGCGGGCGCAGCGCCCCCTGGGCGTGCAGGTTGGTCTGCGGGTAAGGGCGCGCGCCGGGCAGCGGGGACGCGCCGGCGGTGAGGCCTAAGCGCAAGGCTGCGGGAAGCGGGTAAGGGCGCGCGCGGGGCAGCGGGGACGCGCGGGCAGTGAGGCCTAATCGCGGGGCTGCGGGAGCCATGCGGCAGACAAGGAGCAACGCGTCCTCCGACCTACGCGGGCACAAGCGGCCTGGGGCCTCAAGGGCTCCCACCGCCGCCGCCTCGGCTCCCGCAGCCACCCGCGCACGGCGTCTCACCAGCCAAGCAGAGAGCAGGAGCCTGGCGGCGACTTGGAAGCCGTCGGCAAAGCAGCGGCCGAGGCAGTCGTCGCCGCTGGCCCAGGAGGCGGACCCCGGGGAGCCGGAGCCCGCGCTGCTGCCGCCGCCACCGCCCCCGACCCCGACGTCCTCGGTGGCCAAATTGGACCTGGGCGACCAGAGGGAGCGCTGGGAGACGTTCCAGAAGCGGCAGAAGCTCACCTTCGAGGGTGCCGCTAAGCTTCTGCTGGACACTTTGTGAGTGCTGGGCCGGGCGCAGGGGAGCCGGGGCCACTCTGACACCCTCAGCCTGGGAATCGGGTAGCGGGCCTGCCATGCGCCTCTGCCTCCTTGCGGGTTTGAGACAGATTTTAGGTTCTGTCTTACCCGTAGCGTGACCGTTGCGCTTTCCCCCGGTGGCACCAGGCTCGTTCCTAATAGTAGCGGCCTTGACTGGAGTTGGGGCTTCTCCTCCGGAAGGGTTGGGCCGCCGCCTTGGATCTTGTAGAGGAACTCAACGGCGCCCTGGGACACGAAGGGTTTTTCCCGGGACGGCCATCGCATCTCTTGCCTTGGCGGGCAAAGGTTGCTCGGGTCTTTCCTACTGAAAAGAAGATAAATGCCACGTCTTTCCTCATATCTGAGTTGCTTTTTATGTTTACGCAGGTGTTTTTGGAAGGGGTGGGAGGGAAAAGGTATGGGGATGAGAAAAGCTTAACAGAAGTTTTGAATCAACTGGGATGCGAAATCCCGTTTTTGTTCCAGGCGCTCGCTGGGAGAGAGCGGGGCGACGGGGAGGGGTTGCTGCATCCCGGATTGGAGCGCGCACAAAGAGGTGCTAGGATTCTGGAGCGCGGCGCGGGTCCCTAAAATGGGAGAGCCTCTCTGTTCTCCACCGCAGATGCTCCTGGGCGGCGCACTCTCCCTACGCTCCCACAGCTTTGATACTGCAGGAAAAAAAAAACAGCTCCTTAGGTGGCCAAACGAGGGTTACAGAGTGTCCATGATGTTGGGAAGGGGCAATTAATGTTATCTTTGGCAAGGTTGGCCTTGTTTTCTCCAAATGTGATAGCATATAGACCCCTGCTCTGGAGAACAGCTGTGCTACAGAGAAATATTTTAGCTCCCTAATAATATCTCCCAGTGTCGATTATTTTATGAATTGGAAAGAACAATTGAAACCCTATAGGAAACAAGAATAACCTAACAATTGCCTAACAACTTGAAGATTACCAATTGAATAAAAATGTTCCTTGTCTTTGTTCCAGAAGACATTCTCTTAGTGAAAATTGCCCCTCGGAGACACACTATTTGGATTTTTGTGTACCTCACTTTTTATCACTTTGGACTATAGACTGAATATTTTTTTACCTGTAAGAAACCGAAACTCACCATATTAACTTATGTGCAAAAGGAATGTATGATTCTGCACTGTTTTTGTTAAAATAGTGTATGAAAAAAAGTCTGGAGGACCATGTAGCAAGTAGTTAACTGGATTCCTGCGGGTGTTAGGATTATAGGAGACATTCATTTTTAATGTTACCAAATCCTGTAACGTTTTAAGTTTTTACAGGAAGCATTAATTGTATATGCAGAAGAAATTACATCAAAATAACTGATTCAACTTGTAAAGAAATATGATAAAGCATTCAGCCTTTAAATTTTTAAAAAAGATTGTAGCTGATATACAACACTATCTTAGTTTCAGGTGTACAACATAGCGATTTGACGTTTGTACGCCTTATGACGTGATCACCACAAGTCCAGTAACTCTGTCACCACACAGGGTTAGTGTGTCCTTACGGACTGTATTCCCTGTGCTGCACCTTAGTAAACCCCAGTGATTTTATTTTATAAATGGAAGTTGGTACCTCTTATTCCCCTTTACCTTTTTACCCGTCCCCCCATGTAGTCTTAATAACCAAATAAATGCAGATTAAAACCACAGCAAGCTGTTTTTCCTATAATTATTGCTTGAAAGGTACAGTGAAATGCTTTCTCATTGATGACTGATAAGCGTGTCCAGCCGTTTTGGAAAGCATTTTGATGGTATTTATCAAATCTTAATCCTGTTCAATTAAGGGCTTGCTTATATATAGTAAGTTTTAAAAGGATTAAAGTTGTATGTAATGTGTATGTATACCTCTGTAAAAAGTAATGTATATGTAAAATACTGGAGGGGACTATAGCAAAATTATAAGGTCCGTTGTAACTTTCTCAGAAGGCTTTTGTCTGAACCCTCAGACTTAGTTGAGTCCCCATGTCTTTCTTTTTCATAGTGGCCTGACTACCTTTATCACAATCATTTGAATATTATTTGGGTAATTTGTTTGATGGCTACCTAAGGCCCGTAAGGCCAGGAACCATGCCTGCTGTACCTCAGTTACTGCTCTTTTCAGCGCAGTGCACTTGGTTTGTAAAAATTTTTAGTAAATATTTGACATATAAATAAAAATGTTTGAGTGGTGGGATTAGAATTCCCACCACTGCTCCCACTCTGCCTTGTCCCAAATTTTTGGAATGCTTTCTTTTGCTATTTAACATATAAGGCATGGAACTCGTGCATGTTCTCATATAAGCCAAGAGCTCATGGACAAAGAAGGCACTGAGACGTTTCTTTTATAAATTCACACACAGTTCCTCCTCAAAAGCAGGGGCATCTGTTGTCATGTAGAGAAGAGTTTTGTCCATCTTCCTGCTTTCTTTCTACAACAGAAGAGAGAAGAAGCAAGCGCTACTCAGTGGGGACCTGCTGGAGTCTTTAGGAATTCTTACCCTCCTGATGTTCTGTTTTATGTAGTGAGTACCAGGGCCTGGTGAAACACACTGGAGGCTGCCACTGTGGAGCAGTTCGCTTTGAAGTCTGGGCCTCGGCAGACTTACACATCTTTGACTGCAAGTGAGTGTTTTCTTTTCCCAAGGTAGCTGAAAAGGACTTCTGAGTTAGAACGTAGGGCTTCAACATCAGCTGGGGAATTGGGGTATAGGTGAATCAACATACAGCTGGTAATTGTCGGAGTCAGGTGATGGGTATTTAAGGGCTCATTGTTCTATTTTTTCTCCTGTAGCATATACTAGAAGTTTTTAATAATAACTTTTTTAAAAAGATGGAGGCTAAAAATAACTGAGTCTGTTGTGTGTGCGTGAAAGAGATGGGGAGAGAGCTCATTCCGATAGCACAGCCCCAGGTAACACAGCAGGGTCCTGGTGGCTTGTCCAGAGAGTGTTACCCCCAGACAATTCTGCTGGTGGGTGGGGGAGTGGTTAGCTAGAGGTTGGTCAATCTGGGCACTGAGTGAAATGCCTTGGGCAGAGTCTTTAGTGTTGAGGGGATAAGGATGGTAAATGAGTGGGTGTGTGCACCTGGAGCTCACCATACTCCAGGCCCTCTCACTCTATCCTTCAGGTGAGGCAGACAGCACTTCTAGGCTCTGGGGAGGGGGGCCTGCTTTTTAGTACCTGCCCTGGCATTGTGGCAGAACCAGGACTACAGGCTCTGGCTTCTGTACCTCTTGCCTCTAGCTGGTACCTGAATTATATATGAAAAACACATCATGGAATTACTCAAATGGGGAACTGACCAGGCTACTAAGAGTGGAGTCCAGATTGGAGAGGTACCATGGATTCTTTTCTTTTCTTTTTTTTTTTTTTAATTCTAGAAAGAGGGGGAGGGAGAGAAACATTAATGTGAGAGAGAAAAATTGCTCAGTTGCCTCTTGTATGTGCCTTGACCAGGGACCAAACTGGCAACCCAAACATGTACCCTGACTGGGAATTGAACTTGCAACCTTTTAGTTTGTGGTACAACGCCCAACCGAGTCACATCGGCCAGGACAGCACCATGGATTCTATACTAGAGGATTAGAGGTTCCTCTAGATAGAGGATTCTGTACTAAATTAGAATTTTTTTTTAAAGTGGACTGAAAAAGAGGTGGCTTAGATTGAATTTCAAAGATAGCGATCCCAAGGACCTGTTTTCCTTGGAGCTAGGCTCTCTGTGCTGTGTGGATGAGGAGAGAGGGAGACAGAGGTGTCCACCTGTGGTGTGGCTGTCCCAGAGGTGTCAGACTGTGCTATGCCGGATATAGGTGTCTTTAGAACACAGTGGGTCCCTTCACTGTAATGAGCCAGGGGCAGGTAGGGCAGGGTGAGGGGTGGGGTGGGCAGGACAGAAAGATGGCTCTCTTGGCCCTGGTTTTCCAAGGTTGCATGGTCTCAACTGCTGGCTGTGAGACCTGTGGGCAGAGACCCCAGGTGGCTCGTGCATCTGCCTGAGCTCCCCCTTCCCTGGATAGTATTGAAAGGAGCTTCACTTCTGGGGTCAACAGGCTCTCAAAGCCAATCAGGTTGGGCCCCTGGGGCACTCAGAGGGTGCAGATGGCTGTTCACAACCTGGCACTTGCTCTGTCTTTCTGTAGCTGCAGTGTTTGCAAGAAGAAGCAAAATAGACACTTCATTGTTCCTGCTTCTCGCTTCAAGCTCCTGAAGGTTAGTGCTAAGAGCAGGGTTGAAGATGCAGAGCCCATGGGTGAGTCCCCAACGACAGCACACCCCCTGGAGTGCAGCAGGAAAGGAGCACAGCAGGGCCGCTTTGGGGCTTTAATTTTACTGGACACCAGGTGTCATGTTTATTTTTAAAAGGTGGTGTTATTTTTTCCTTTATATTTTGGATGCTTATTTGATATTACTGAGGAAACATTTTCAGATAAATAAGATCACCCAAATCCTATCCATCAAAGGTAACCACTGCTAATATTTTGATGTATAGCCCTGACTGGTGTGGCTCATGCCTGGGTTGTGGGTTTGGTCCCCAGTCAGGGCATCTGCAGGAGGCAGCCGGTTGATGTTTCTCTCATACATCAGTGTTTCTCTCCCTCTCTTTCTTCCTCCCTTCCCCTCTTTCTAAAACTAAATAGACAAAATCTTTAAAAAAAGAGAGAAATAACATTACAAATATTTTGGTGTATATCTTTGTGCATTATTTTCTACACAGATAAATACATCTATATATATTTTTTTTATCAAAGTAGGATTTTAGCCCTGCTTGGTGTGGCCCAGTGGATTGAGCACTGGTCTGTGAACCGAAGGGTCGTGGGTTCCGTTCCCAGTCAGGGCACATGCCTGGGTTGCGGGCCAGTGTTTCTCTTCTTCTCTTTCTCCCTCACTTCCCTTCTCTTTAAAAATAAATAAATAAAATCTTTTTTTTAAAAAATATCGTATTTTTTTTTAAGTAGGATTTTACCTTTCTGTTTTATAACTGGCTTTAGCATTTTCCAATGAAAAATATATTTCAAATTTTATTATTGTGGGGAATTTTTTGTGCTCAGTGCAATGCTTGGAAGGTACAAAAGGCCATATATACAGTGAAAAGTCTTCCCTCTACTGTCAGTCTCTTCCTCCCCCACCATTTCCTGGTTTACTGAGCCCACTGTTCCTGTGTTCGCACCATGTTTTGTTATGTGGATCTACCATAAACAAATCTCTATATTTGAACTTAGAGGTTGAATGCTATTTTTTCCAGTCATAAACAACACTGTGGTGAACCACCCTGTGTATAAATCTTTGATAATTTAGAAAATACTTTTTTAGGCCCAGTTCTCTTAGAAATAAAATCTGTGGTCAAGCAGTAGAAACTCATTTAGAAGGGCTTTGGCACATTATTGCTAATGTGAGGCGGGGCTTTCATTCCATTCTTGGTTCCCTTTAGTTGTCCCTGTTGTGGTCTGACAGATCTGTGCTTTGGGGTAATCATCTGCTTCCAAGTTTGTCTCCTTTACTAGACTGTGAGGGTCTCCAAACACCATCATTTGTCAAGTCTGCCCAGCTCCTGGCCTCATAGGCTTGACATTAAGGAGATACTCAGTGTCTTTCAGGAAAGACTGAGTGAATGAATGCATGAGTAATGGTCTTTCCTAGGTAGTGAGAGACTTAATCCCAGATACTTTAGGGTGATTTGTCTTCTATTCCTTTAAAAAACTTCTAAATAAAAATGGGAAAAAATATTGCTTTTAGAAAGAGGAAGGGAGAGAGGGAGAAAGGGAGAGAGAGGGAGAGATTAATTTGTTGTTTCCTTATTTCTGCCCTCCTGGTTATTCTTACATGTGCCCTGACCAGGGATCAAACTCACAACATTGGCACATTGGGACGATGCTCTAACCAACTGAGCTACCCACCCAGGGCCTGTGTCCTATTCTTTATCAGTTCCTTGATCCTCCATGTAACTGGTAGGGGAGGTGGGACAGGCAGGCAGCATACTTATCTCCTCTTTCCCATAAGCCCAGAAAAATACAATTACAATTAGTCATAGGAACTGTCGGTTTAGATGAGCTTTTTATAATTGAGAAAATGATGG